>OV788326.1:10294955-10364955 GCA_928718305.1 Tetramorium bicarinatum
AATTGGCCGCGTTGATATTGACCATGTTGCGATTGACCATGTAGCAATTTATCACGTTGATATTATCTACGTTGCGATTGACCACCGTCCCAATTGTGTATGTTCCCGATTGACCATCGGTTTAATTGATAATGGTTCTGATAGACCGTTGTCTTGAATGCATACGGTCCCGATTGGCCACGTTTCCGATGGCACCCGGTCCCGATAGCACACAATCTTGATTGATCACGTTCAAATTGATCATACTGTATTATTGTGAAACATATTGTAACTTTCTGTCGCTGTGATTAATAAAATATTTTATTTTTATCAAAAAGTGAGTTAACAATATCTATTTTAGCACGTGAGATTTCTTCTAAAGCATATCTTACAGTAATACAATAATTATGAATCTCAAATTTTTATGTAATACATAAGAATATATGTGTCTCGAGGAAATGTATATGTGTCATAAGGATATTGTATTATCGTTTTATTAATTTTATCGTCAAAACATTATTAAAGCTATTAATTTTACTATCATTTGTAATCGTAGTTATATTTAAATATTATTGAGATTAACAAATTTGATATAATTAATCTCTTTCATTTGAATAATTTTAGATCTGGCACAGACTGAAGACTTCACTATTTTGTATGCTAAACGTAATCTTATAAAATTAAAAAATTAAATTTTATAGGTTAATTCTTTGTGAGATGTGCTCTTTCAGATTTTTTTCATACGAATTTCGCCATATATGTACGTGTATGACATATAATATTAAAACACAGGTTGACCTAATCTGCTGCGGTATTTCATATATTTCTTTGCTAACTTTGCTGTATCTTATGTGTGTTACAGTAACTATAAACCACAACATACAAATATTTGGTAACACATAAACAATAATATGTCCTTCGAGGTAAAGAAATGTATCGTATCGATATTATGCAACCGTTATTACACCTGTATATTGTTAAAACAATTTAACCATTACTTTGTGAACATCGAAATATTCGAATATTATGTGGATTTACAAATTGGCTAGAAATTTTTTCCTTTTTTAATTAGTCAAATTATATGAGATTGAAATTACGTTTACTGCAAATAATCGAAATAAACTTTTATGAAACAAACACGTTTCCTACGTATGCAAAATCTTGTTTTCTGAAGAGCTTATTATTTATTTTTTAATAAAAAATGATAATATATTTGAATAGTAAGCACCGTAATACGCAATAAATATTGTCAATATTTATTACATATATTATTGTAATAGCCATTTTTGGTCTCAGTATGGTTATGCAATGTATACTAGGCAATGATGATTACCAATAATCGTATACTGTTATTTATACTACTATGATTGCTATTTAAATATAAATTATCATTTTTTATCGGAAAGTAAATAATAAGCTTTCTAAAATAAAACTTTGCATACTTAGGATATTTGTTGCCTGCTTCATAAAGATTTATTTGAATTATGTACAAACGATATGCCATATTGTTCTTATATATAAACTAATTAATAAGAGAGAGGAAAAATGTATATCAAATTTGTTAATCTCAATAATATTTAAATGTAACTACGCTTACAAATGATAGTTAAATTAATAGCTTCAATAATGCTTTGATAATTAAAATGAATAAAACAATAATATAATATCCTTTAATAAAATTAAATCCTTTAATAAAATTAATAAAATTAAAATTAATAAAACGATAATATAATATCCTTATGACACATATACATTTCCTCGAGACATATATATTCTTATATGTTACATAAAAATTTGAGATTCATAATTATTGTATTACTGTAAGATATGCTTTAGAAGAGATCTCACGTGCTAAAATAGACAATGTTAACTCATTTTTTGATAAAAATAAAATATTTTATTAATCACAGCGACAGAAAGTTACAATATGTTTCACAATAATACAGTATGATCAATTTGAACGTGATCAATCAAGATTGTGTGCTATCGGGACCGGGTGCCATCGGAAACGTGGTCAATTGGGACCGTATGCATTCAAGACAATGGTCTATCAGAACCATGATCAATCGCGTCGGTGGTCAATCGAGACCGTGATCAATTGGAACCGTGGTCAATCGCAACGTGTTCAATATCAACGTAGCCAATTGCAACGTGATCAATCGCAACGTGGTCAATCGGGACGATGGTAAATCGCAACGTTGTCAATATTAACGTGGCCAATTGCAACGTGACCAATTGCAACGTTGTCAATTGCAACGTGGTCAATCGGGACGGTGGTCAATCGCAACGTGGTCAATATCAACGTGGCGCTCCCATAACTCTTTGGCAGCCTCTCCCTTCAGCCCTTACTCCCTTCTCTTCCACCCACGTCTCCATCAGAACTATCACGTCTCATTCCTTCAACCCCTTCCAGAACTCCCTGTCTTTGTTTCTCAAGTCCGCCACATTCCAAAACCCTATTTTCCAACCTTCCTCTCTATTTCTCCCCCTCGTCATCGCTTCCCCTTCCTTCCCCTCTTCGGTCTGCCCTTCTTCCTCTCTCAACTCTTCCCTTCCCTCTCCCTCTTCCCGTCTTTCCACTTTCCCTGCTCCTTTCTTATCATTCCCCTTCCATCCCTTAACACCTCCTTTTCTTCGTCCCAGAACCACTATTCTCCTTCTATTCTAATTTTTCCCTAACCTAGCCATACTCTATTTCCCCTCCCTTCCTGCTCCCTCGCCAATCCCTCCAGTCTCCATTTCATCCTCCTTTCTCTTTGTTTTAAATCATCTTCAATTCTGTCTTTTCTTCCCTTCAACTCTCTTTTTTTCTCATTACCTCTTTCTTTTGCTCTTCGTTTCCCAATCACACCAGCCAGATCTCCTTTCCTCTCTTCCTCGCCCCTCTTTATCTCCTTCATCTTTACTTCTATCCCTAACTCCTTCATCAATTCTTCCAACTTTTCCTTTTCCTTTTCTTCCTTTATCTCTTTATTTCTAATTATTATATTCCTCTTCTTTTCCCTTCTTTCCTCATTTCTCTCTATTTCCTTTAATCTTATCTCTACCTTTCCCTCCAACCCTTCTCTTTCCCCTCTCCTTTCCTCTCTCCGTCCTTCGTTCCCCACTCCCTCCTCATCTTTTCCAATCTTTCCATTCTCCCATTTATTTCCTTTCTTTCCTCTATCCACTTTAATTCCCTTTCCCTCAACTCCGGTAATCTCCTCATTTCCTCCATCTCCCTACTTAGCCCCTTGTTCTTTTATTTCCTCTCTTATCTCTTCTTTCATTTTTTTTAACTTCTCCTTTATTCCCCTTATTCCCCTCATCTCCTCCATTATCTCCCTCATTTCTTGTTTCCATTCTCCTATTATTCCGTCTACCCCTCCTCCACCTTTTTTCATTGATGATCTCGTCTTTTTACTATTCTTAAATCCCTGTTCTTCTTCTTCTCCCCCTCCTCCTCTGCTCTTCCTCTTTTCTTTCTCCACATTTCTTCTATCATTTCCGTGCTCTCTCTTTTCTCTCTCAGCTTTCCCTCTTCCATCTTTCCTATTCTTTGCCTTTTCACTACTACTTCACTTCTATTCTCCCACCTCAGCTCTCTATCTCTATAGCTCTATAGTCTATGTCCCTTGCCTCGCCGCCTGTCGCCAACCTAACCTCGCAACTGGGTTTCACTTTTTCCACACTAACCCTTCCCTCCCACACTCTCTCACCACTTCATACTCTTCTCTCTCTCTCTCTCTCTCTCTCTCTCTCTCTCTCTCTCACTCACTCACACACACACGCACGCTTTTTGCACGCACGCACTTCACCTCTAAACTCTCCGTTATTCTGCTCGTGGCTACTCACTATCGCACCGGAAACGGAAGTCCACATATTTCTTATTATTATGTAATTACAGTTTTCATCTGTATCATTAATAATGTCATTATCATCCAACATGATTACGGAAAAATATGATGGATTGCTTAATACTCAAAATAAGATAATATTTTTATCTTCTTATTTTCTTAATAATTTATGGAGACATACCTGAAATGCAATAAAACTTATAAGAATGATAAAGAGTAAAATAAATTGAATTTCTGCAAACTTTGATGGGGCCATAAACCAATCGCGAGCAAAAAAAATTGATTCAGCTGCGTCTCGAGAGAAATCATCTTTGCAATTACGGAAATAGATTTGATCGTTCAAAAATAAGAAACTGGTCGCTTATACCCTCCTCACGAATAACTTATTCAATAGTTTCAATAGTTTTCTCTTCTCATTTTAACATAAATCTTTTTAATGTAACTAAATGCAAAATGGAATAAATTCACAAAATTATAGTACTTGTAATTTAACATCATTCCCAAAAAAGTATCATACGATTAAATGATCGTTTTAATGCTGAAAGTAATTTAACAGATGTTTATATCCCACTGAGAAATATTCACACATAGAGACTTCGATATAGAGATTAAAAATCGCGCAGGCGTATTCAATCTTTTCTAGAAACGTGATGTGTCATTCTATTATAGTACGCGCTTTCATAATGGACTTTTGGAAAAGTTTTAGTTAATTTATTATGCTGTGAGTTTATTGATGATAAACTCACAGCATAATAAAACATTAATGTCAATTAATATTAATCATTGATTTTTATTCCATATTATTTTTATAGAAACTTTCTCTGTGTTCTATACATATATATATTTTTTATAATATATTATATTCTGCGAGTGGTATATGTTTCTGTCAGTTTTTTTTAGAACGACAGTTAATTTATTGAAAGCTTTCTATATTTGAGATAATTATGGGAAATATACATTAGTAAACATCATTAAACATCATTAAAATTAGATAAAGTATGAGTTAATTGCATTAGAAGAAGGATATTAATTACAAGGTAAATTTCTTTTGCGTTTCATTTAATAATGGAATCATTCAAAATTTTATATTATTTGAAAGAAAAAAATATTTTTTAACAACAATTAAAATAATTAAAATTTAAATAACAAAAATTTTCATTCTACACGATGTTGTCAACTTTACATTCTGTAGTTATTACAAATTGAAATTCTGAATTTTTACTTAAATAATAATTTTCTTCCATTGTAGAATTGAATTCGCACACTTTACTTAGAATATATATTGAAACTATTGAAATGGTCCAATGTCTTTTTTCTTTCATTTTCATCTTTCCCTCCTTCATTTCTTCGCTCTATATGAACATTGTATCAAAACTTCCATATGAATTTTATTTTATCGTCATTATAATTTTTATTGGTTTTTATACTTTTACTTTTGCTTCGTTGAATAGAGAACAGTAAAATAAGATTGAAGTACTCATCAGCTGTAATAAAAAATATCTTTTATTTTATATTTTGTAATTAGTTATTAGTTATTGCAATTAGTTATCCAAAAAAATTGATTATTTAAACAAATTATTCCCAACTGGTTGATTAAGAAATGTTCTATTATATTAAAAATATAATAGAAATTTTTTTAATCAAAGTTGAGAATAATTCGTTTAAATAATCAATTTTTTTGGATAATCAAACTATGATATTTTGAAGTAAATAATGTATTATTACATAATACTGTTGCGCTCCCTCGAGCACTCTCTCGAACTCGCACACACACACACACCCACTCGCGACCGAACGCGAGAATGAAGATACGATCCGTAAAATATGAACAGACTCTTTATGAAAAACGAGTACAGGCAATAATCGGAAGACTCTCCTGGCACGTCCGTACGGGCTGACGTCCAGAGATCGTTCTGTTTTAAATCGTTGTCCCTGACAACGCAGCTTCCTTGTCGCGACGGATGGAGACGATCGATTATATCGATCGCTCGCGAGAGCCGATTAAGCTCAGTCTCACACGGTGAGACTCGCGCACGCAACACTTCCCTCCCTCTTCGAAATTGTCGTCCCGACAATTCTTCTTGGAAGGGAAACTCTTCATGCTTCGGAGGACGTCTTCTTCGCCCTATCCTGCGCTGCTGCGTCAGGACACCGGGCTGCGTCTCCGCTCTGTTAGCCTTCTTTTCAGCGGTCCGCGTCAAACGTTTTCTTTGCTCTACCCTGAGCTGCTGCTGCGAGTTACCGAACAGCGTCCACACGGCACCGTCCAAAGAATTCTCGCCAACCATTTTGTGCACTTGTCACTTGCTCTTGCGCGCTTGGCACTTCTGCCTTCCGATCTTGAGAGCTTCGCTCTTCTTAGATCTTGTGAGCTTCGTTCTTCCTTCTTCGGGATCAGAGGGGGAAAAGATGTCTTGCATCCGTGGACCCAATGCTCCATGAGCTCCCTGTCCCCTGTCTCGGCATTCGCCCTCTGTCTCACGGGAAAACCACGGTCAAAAACCGTGAGAGAGACAGTCCTAGGTCTTCTTAGGGAAAGAAGGTTTCTCTTTTCCATCCTTGGCTTCCTTTTTCTTTGCCTTACTCTGTAACCAATAAAAAATTAACGCAGAAAAACTGAACTGTAACTAATTATAGTTTAAATACCTAATCTGTATACGGGTTCAGACTTCGTGCCGGGTTAATTCCCCTAAACGAGAAACTCCTCTACTTTTTTTCCTGAAAAGGAGCCAAACGATTCATATGAACAATCTTCTTTTTATTTCGAGGTGATTTCTGAATACAGAATACTACATCGCTTAGATTCTTAACTATTGTCCATGGCCCCTCCCATGAACTTTGTAATTTTGGTACTCTCCCTGCTATCCGTCGAGGGTTGTAAAACCAAACTTTCTGCCCTGGCTCAAAATGTACACGCCTAGTGCGACGGTCATACCAAGACTTGACGTTCTTGGATCTGATTTGAAGAAGCTGTCTTGCAAACTGATGGACTAGATCTAACCTACTTCTTAGCCTGGACACATAATCGTCTTCCTCGTTTTTCACCACTGCTGAGGGTGGGCAACCTCCGACGTGAGAATAAAGGGTTTTTACACAATGAGAGGAATGAGATAGAAGGAATTAAACATAAGAAATTAGTAATATGGAATTAAATTCCACAAATTTACTTTCTTTAACGTTAACGCATATAGGAGCGTGACTTTCCATTAATCAAAATCTAATTCCTCATTACTAATTCCTTATATTTAATTCCTTGTATTCATCTCATTGTGTATGAACCCTTAACAGCATGCAAGGAGACTTGCAGCCGAGACTCGAGCCGAGATCCTCTTTCGGTGTGTTGTTATTTTCATTTCGCTCGTTCCTATTATTGTCTCCGTCGCTCTTATTGATCTCTCGCTCGCTCCTATTATCGTCTCCGTCGCTCTTGTTGATATCTTGCTCGCTCCTATTATCGTCTCCGTCGCTCTTGTTGATATCTCGCTCGCTCTTATTATCGTCTCCGTCGCTCTTGTTGATCTCTCGCTCGCTCTTATAAGAGCGACGGAGACGATAATAGGAGCGAGCGAGATGAAAATTGACATCTCGCTCGCTCATATACTGAAAACTCTGTAACTCAATGTTACCGACTTTTCGTGCACATACGCGTTACCCTTCGGCCCAAACGTGCACATTGCTTATGTAGTTCATGTGCACGTTTTCCGACTTCCGCAGAGGGCGTATCGCCTTCGCGAATCACCCAAAATCGGGCCGTGTCGTCTCTCAGGCTTCTCTCTGGCTAAACCCCTGTAAAAATTAACAGAAGAAAATTGTAAATTTGTCTGGTCCTCTAAATATCAGAAAACATTCGAAAAATTAAAAAAATGTTTTGACTTCTCCCCCGATTTTATCATTTCCCTCAGGAGAAGATCAATTTATTTTGAATACCGATACCTCGAATCATGGTATCGGTGCAGTTCTTTCTCAATTTCAGGGAGAAGAGGAAAAAGTTATCGCTGCTTACAGTCGGGTATTTAGTAAGTCTGAACGAAACTATTGTGTTACTCGACGCGAATTATTAGCTGTGGTCGATTCGGTGAAGTCATTCCATCATTATTTATACGGACGGAAGTTCCTGGTGAGGACGGACCATGTTTCTCTAAGATAGGCTGATGTCATTCCGGAATTTAGAAGGACAGCTAGCGAGATGAGTGCGAAACGTCTGCAAGAGTACGATTTCATCGTGTGTTATCGAAGCGGAAAGACTTATAGCAACGCGGACGGCCTGTCTAGACGTTGTTTGGAGACATCTTGCCGCTATTGTGCTAAAGTGGAATCCCTAGAAGAGTCCTCTGGAAAGGAAGTTTTTGATCGGATAGTCTTAGCCAAAAATAATTCACAAGAGTGGCGTACCGTACAACTTCAGGATCCAGTAATTTCCAAAATTATCCGAGCCAAAGAGACCGAGAGACGTCCAGATTGGCAGGAAATTGCTCCTGAAGAGACTTCTTTAAAAAGTTACTGGATTCATTGGGAGATGCTAACAATAGTAGACGGTGTTCTATATAAGAAATGGACCTTTCCGAATTTACGGAAATATTTACTTCAAATTGTTGTACCTCCCCAGAAGGTAAGTGAGATCCTGGAAGACGCTCATAGTTCCCCTACCGGAGGACACTTTGGTGTGAATAAAACGCTACAGAAGATCCGAAAGTGATTTTATTGGGCGTCTTGTAAGAAAGATGTCGAAAGATGGTGTGCCACTTGCAAGATTTGTGTCGCCAGAAAGGGCCCTATTGGGAAGGGAAAATCTCCCTTACTTACAACGTGGGTGCGCCTTTCGAAAGGATACAAGTGGATATTTTAGGTCCCTTGCCGATCTCTTCGAAGGGAAACAAGTATCTTCTGGTCGTAGTGGATTGTTTTACGTAATGGCCGGAGGCTATGCCGTTAAAAAACGAGAGAATCAGTACAGTAGCAAGATCTCTAGTTGAGCAAGTATTTTCTCGGCATGGGATTCCGTTGGAATTACACACGGATCAAGGTAGGAATTTCGAATCCAGATTATTTCAGGAATTTATTGACTGCTCTTATGGAGATTAAGAAGACGCGAACAACCCCTCTTCATCCACAGTCAGACGGGCAGGTCGAGCGTCAGCATCGTACTATCTTAGATTATTTAGTAAAGTTCATTTGTGAAAATCAGAAAGATTGGGATCGATGAATTTCCATGTATTTGTTGGCTTTCCTTTCTTCAAAACAAGAGGCTACTGGAGCGATCCCAGCGGAGATGTATCTGGGACAAGATCTCCGTTTACCATTAGATCTTAGAGGTTGCCCACCCTCAGCAGTGGCGGAAAACGAAGAAGACAGTTATGTGTCCAGGCTGAGAAATAGGTTAGATCTAATCTATCAGTTTGCAAGACAGTGTCTTCAAATTAGATTAGAAGAACGCCAAATCTTGGTATGACCGTCGAACTAGGCGTGTACATTTTGAGCCAGGGCAGAAAGTCTGGTTCTACAATCCTCGACGAATAGTAGGGAGAACACCGAAACTACACAGTTCATGGGAGGGACGATAGTTAAGAATCTGAGCGATGTAGTATTCTGTATTCAGAAATCACCTCAAAATAAAAAGAAAATTATTCATATGGATCATTTGGTTCCTTTTCAAGAAAGCAGGGAAGTTTCTCGTTTAGGGGATTTAACCCGACGCAGAGTCTGAACCCGTATACAGATTAAGTATTTAAATTAGTTAGTTATAGTTAGTTACAGTTCAGTTTTTCTGCGTTAATTTGTTATTGATTTCAGAGAAAGGCAAAGGAAGAGAGAGACAAGGACGGTTTTGCCGTAAGACAGAGGGCGAATGCCGAGGCAGGGGACAGGGAGCTCTTGGAGCATTGGGTCCACGGATTCACAACATCTCCCCCCCCCCTGATCCTGAAGAAGGAAGAGCGAAGCTCTCAAGATCAAAGAAGAGCGAATCTCTCAAGACCGGACGGTAGAAGTGCCAAGCGCACAAGAGCAAGTGACAAGTGCACAAGAAGACGTTCGACGCGGATCGCTGAAAAGGAAACTGAAGAAGCGGGGCGCAGCCCGGTAACCTGTCGCAGCAGCGCAGGGTAGGGCGAGGAAGACGTCCTCCGAAGCACGAAAAGCTTCGCTTCCAAGAAGAATTGTCGGGATGACAATTTTGAAGGGGGAGAGAAGTGTTGCATGCGCGAGTCTCACCGTGTGAGACTGAGCTTAATCGGCTGTCGCGAGCGATCGATATAATCGATCGCCTCCGTCAGTCGCGAGAAGGGAGCTGCGTTGTCAGGGACAATGATTCAACAGAACGATCCCTGGACGTCAACTTGTACGGACGTGCCAGAAGATTCTCTCGATTACCGCCTGTACTTGAATTAAATAAAGAGCCAGTTTATCTTTACGGATCGTGTCTTCATTCCCGCGTTCGGTCGCGAGCGCGTGTGTGTGTGAATGTGTGCGAGAAAGTGCCCGAGAGGGCACGCGAGAGCGCAACAATATTAACAATTATTGTGAAGTATTTGCTATTTTAGAATTAACCATTAGATCACATAAACCGTAGAAAAAAAGCAGTTTTGTTAAAATAATTACATTTAGAAAATACTAACTAACAATCTTGTAAAAAATAGAAGCTAAATAATAAAAAATGAAGGATAAAGAAAATGATTAAATTACCATTGTATTTTTGTTTTATCGTTTTGTTGCGTGCGCGAGTCTCACCGTGTGAGACCGAGCTTAATCGGCTCTCGCGAGCGATCGATATAATTGATCGTCTCCGTCGCGACAAGGAAGCTGCGTTGTCAGGGACAACGATTTAAAACAGAACGATCTCTGGACGTCAGCCCGTACGGACGTGCCAGGAGAGTCTTCCGATTATTGCCTGTACTCGTTTTTAATAAAGAGTCTGTTCATATTTTACGGATCGTATCTTCATTCTCGCATTCGGTCGCGAGTGTGTGTGTGTGTGTGTGTGTGTGTGTGTGTGTGTGTGTGTGTGTGTGTGTGTGTGTGTGTGTGTGTGTGTGTGTGTGTGTGTGTGTGTGTGTGTGTGTGTGTGTGTGTGTGTGTGTGTGTGTGTGTGTGTGTGTGTGTGTGTGTGTGTGTGTGTGTGTGTGTGTGTGTGTGTGTGTGTGTGTGTGTGTGTGTGTGTGTGTGTGTGTGTGTGTGTGTGTGTGTGTGTGTGTGTGTGTGTGTGTGTGTGTGTGTGTGTGTGTGTGTGTGTGTGTGTGTGTGTGTGTGTGTGTGTGTGTGTGTGTGTGTGTGTGTGTGTGTGTGTGTGTGTGTGTGTGTGTGTGTGTGTGTGTGTGTGTGTGTGTGTGTGTGTGTGTGTGTGTGTGTGTGTGTGTGTGTGTGTGTGTGTGTGTGTGTGTGTGTGTGTGTGTGTGTGTGTGTGTGTGTGTGTGTGTGTGTGTGTGTGTGTGTGTGTGTGTGTGTGTGTGTGTGTGTGTGTGTGTGTGTGTGTGTGTGTGTGTGTGTGTGTGTGTGTGTGTGTGTGTGTGTGTGTGTGTGTGTGTGTGCGCGCGAGTTCGAGAGAGTGCTCGAGGGAGCACGCGGGAGCGCAACATTTTGGGGGCCCCTCCGGGATCGTCAGATTCACGGATCGACAACACTGAGTCAAGCTGTTGAGCGCTCGAGCCGATTTCCGAACAGGATGACGACTACGCACACTCCGCCGAGGACCCGTTCTCAGGCCGCAATGTCGGACTCGACGGAGACGAACGCTTTGGAGGACGCTCTTTTGGAGTTGCAGCAACTGCGCGAGGAGCGGCGAAAGGAGCAACAGGAGCACCAGCGGTTTTGTAATGAGATGGAGGCCCGTCTTCGAGAACGCGACGCAGCCGTGATACGTCTCGAGGAGCGACTCGCCGAACAACAGCTAAGTTCCTCCGATAATATTTTCCGCGCCGGAAATTCGGACGAGACGTCGCGTATGATAGGCGCGGGCGAGAGCGCGTGTGCGGGACGCGCAGCGCGCGGAGATTCGAGAGAGACATCGCGCGAGATAGACGCGAGCGTGGGCGCGTGTGCGGGGCGCGCGGCGCGCGGATTGAAGCTAAAGCCGAACATCTACGACGGGACGGCTCCGCTTCGCGAATTCTTGTCTCAGTTCTTGCTCATCGCGCGCGCAAATAATTGGAGCGAGGCTGAAAAAGTGGTCGTATTGGCATCGTGCTTGCGGGGCAGCGCTTGTTCGCTCCTCGATTCATGCGCTGACAACATCGAATCTCTAACGTTCGCGGAGTTGAAATCAAAATTGGAGTTACGCTTTGGCGAAAGTGAACTCGCTCAGAACTTTTATCTTCAGTTTACTAATCGTAAACAACTTCCGGGCGAAGACTTCGCGACGTTAGGCGCGGATTTGGAGCGGCTGTCACGAAAAGCTTACCCCGAGTGTATTCAGGAAGTGCGTGATAAAATTGCGTGCTCCCAGTTTCTCGCCGCGTTGACGGACGGCTTTGTGAAACGTTCCCTACAAGTCGAGGGAGTAACCTCGCTCCGTATAGCAATAGAGCGAGCGAAGACACTCAAAATTATTAATCAGAACAGTTTCTCTGAAAAGAGAGGGAACGTGTTTCGGACTCGCTCCGAACAGGGAGCCTCTGGAGAATTTAAAAAAAAAAAAGTCGGGAGAGGGAGAGAAAGAACATAAATTCAAAAAAACCCCTAAAGACCCGAGAATCCGGGAACGGAAGCTGAAGGAGTGCTGGAAATGCGGGGCGACCGGGCACTTCCGTTCGGAATGCCCGAACAGGAAAACTGAGCACTGTCGGGTTAATCGGGGCCAGCTCGACAGGCGAAGCTCGGGCCTCGGTTTGCGCGCGCGGGGAGACCGTTGTCGTGCGTCGTCTCGGAAGACTGAACACAGTTGCGCGCAGATATAATTATGTAAAAGGATTTTTAAACAATAAGCCTTGTAATTTTAAGATAGATACGGGTTCGGACGTGTCAGTGTTGAGTTCGAGATTAGCGTTACGTTTTAAACAGGAACAGGTCGGATCGAATGACCTCAGATATCCTACTGGCGAGAAGGTACCGGTGATTTCTCGTGTTTTAGCTACAGTTTCTCTCGGAAAATTTTGTGTCGAAATATTGTTTTATGTAGCGGAGATTAGTGAATGTATACTTGGAGAAGATTTTCTCTCCAAGACGGGCTTAATCGACGGACTTTTTGGGAGCGCTCTTGGTTTAACGGGAAGCGGAGTGTATGAGCGCGGGGTAATTTGTTCTCGGATAAAGAACTGCCCTGCTCGGCTCCCTAGCTCTCTTTTTCAACTTTTTGAGCAAGGCTCTCTTCATTTAGATGTTTTACAAAAAGAGACTTTCCATGATTTCTTAACTGAATTTCGTAATCTCTTCTCGGAAAATATTGTTGCTGGCAGTTGTAATATTTTATGTCATAATATTGAACTTTGTGATTCTCACCCTATTAAGCAGGTCCCTCGCCGAATTCCCCTTCATTTACGATCGGAAGTGAACAAAATATTGGAGGATATCCAAAAAGTCATAGAGGAGTCAAATAGCCCTTGGATCTCCCCAGCTGTTATGGTTAAAAAGAAGGATGGTACAATCAGATTCTGTGTGGATTATCGAAAATTGAATGCGGTAACCAAAAAAGACTCCTATCCACTTCCGAGAATTGACAATATTTTGGATTGTTTAGCGGGGAATTCGTGGTTCTGTACTATCGATTTAAAGAGTGGATACTGGCAGGTAAGATTAGATCCTAAGGACCGAGAAAAGATTGCTTTTTCTATAGGGAATGGTTTGTGGCAATTTACTGTTATGCCCTTTGGCCTTTGCAACGCCCCTGCAACTTTTGAGCGTCTTATGGAGAAAATATTAAAAGGATTAATTTCCAAGACCTGTTTCGTATATCTAGATGATGTTATTGTTTTTGGAAAGAGTTTCGAGGAAACAATGTGTAATCTAAAGGAAGTATTTGTTCGATTGCAAAAAGCAAATCTTAAAGTCAATCCTAAGAAATGTGTATTTTTCAAAAAAGAGGTCAAATATCATATCTGCAGAGGGGGTTGCAACGGACCCAGATAAGATTTCTTCTGTTATGCAATGGCCTAGTCCAAAAACGCGAAAACAAGTACGAAGTTTTCTCGGTTTTTGTTCTTATTATAGGAGATTTGTCAGGGGATTTTCTGTTTTAGCGAAACCCCTGTACAAATTAACGGAGGAAAGTTGTAAATTTGTCTGCTCCGCTGAATGTCAGAAAACATTCGAAAAATTAAAAAATGTTTTGACTTCTCCGATTTTATCATTTCCCTCGGGAGAAGGACAATTTATTTTGGATACCGACGCCTCGAATCATGGTATCGGTGCGGTCCTTTCTCAGTTTCAGGGAGAGGAGGAAAAAGTTATCGCTTATTACAGTCGGGTATTTAGTAAAACTGAACGAAACTATTATGTTACTCGACGTGAATTATTAGCTGTAGTCGATTCGGTGAAGTCATTCCATCATTATTTATACGGACAGAAGTTCTTGGTGAGGACGGACCATGTTTCTTTGAAATGGCTGATGTCATTCCGGAATTTAGAAGGACAGCTAGCAAGATGGGTGGAACGTCTGCAGGAGTACGATTTTGTCATATGCTATCGGAGTGGGAAGACTCATAGCAACGCAGACGGCCTGTCTAGGCGTCCTTGTCTGGAAACGTCTTGCCGATATTGTGCTAAAGTGGAGTCCCTAGAAGAGTCCTCTGGGAAGGAAGCTTTTGGTCGGATAGTCTTAGCCGAAAATAATTCACAAGAATGGCGTACCGCACAACTTCAGGATCCGGTAATTTCTAAAATTATCCGAGCCAAAGACGCCGAGAAACGCCCAGACTGGCAAAAAATTAGTTCCGAAGAGACTTCTTTAAAAATTTACTTTACTCATTGGGAGATGTTGATAATGATAGACGGTGTTCTACATAAAAAATGGACTTTCCCGAATTTACGGAAATATTTACTTCAAATTGTTGTACCTCCCCGGAGGATAAATGAGATCCTGGAGAACGCACACAGTTCTCCTACCGGAGGACACTTTGGTGTGAATAAAACGCTACAGAAGATCCGAAAACGATTTTATTGGGCGTCCTGTAAGAAAGATGGCGAAAGATGGTGTGCCACCTGCGAGACTTGTGTCGCCAGAAAAGGCCCTATTGGGAAGGGAAAATCTCCCTTACAGACTTACAACGTGGGCGCACCTTTCGAAAGGATACAAGTGGATATTTTAGGCCCCTTACCGACCTCTTCAAAAGGAAACAAATATCTTCTAGTTGCAGTAGATTGTTTTACAAAATGGCCGGAGGCTATGCCGTTAAGAAACAAGAAAGCCAGTACCGTGGCGAGATCTCTAGTTGAGCAAGTATTTTCTCGGCATGGAATTCCGTTGGAATTACATACGGATCAAGGAATTTCGAATCCAAATTGTTTCAGGAATTGACTGCTCTTATGGGGATTAAGAAGACGCGAACAACCCCTCTTCATCCACAGTCAGACGGGCAGGTCGAGCGTCAGCATCGTACTATCTTAGATTATTTAGTAAAGTTCATTTGTGAAAATCAGAAAGATTGGGATCGATGAATTTCCATGTATTTGTTGGCTTTCCTTTCTTCAAAACAAGAGGCTACTGGAGCGATCCCAGCGGAGATGTATCTGGGACAAGATCTCCGTTTACCATTAGACGTTCGCTCGTATTTTGACGTCTCGCTCAGCGGGCGAGTGGCATAAGAGTAAGGGTTTAAACATATATATTTAATATAATTATATAATTATTTATTTTAATATAATTATATATTTAATATAATATATATATATTTGAATATAACTGCTCTCATTTTCAGGATTCTGAAACAAAAGAACAAAAAATATAAAATAAGAGACAAGAAATATAAAATATAATCATGTAAATTATTCTCAAGCAAAATCATTATTGATAATTGTATAATACGTATTGATATTAAATTATTGCATTAAAGTGTATGAATAGCAAAATTAATATGGAGAGACTACTTACATATATTCATGAGTAAAAAACATATATGTTTTTGGCTCTTCCTCTCCCGTCTCGTCCTCGTCCTTGTCCTCCTCCTTGTCCTCTTCCTCTTCCTCATCCTCTTGCTCGCCCTGTTTCTTTCTCGAGGCGGCATAAATTGCCCTAGAGATTATTTCTCCCAATTGATCGGGCTGAAACAAAAAGAAAAATATTATTAGTGACAAGCATATCTATTTTATGTATAATATAATATTTATTGCAATTGATTATCCGTCAGATATATTTATCTAACTAATAAGCGTATTCTGTAACTTTTAAAGACAGTTGCGTAGATATCATACATAGCTGCGCAATGACACTGTAACTACACAGAACTGTCCTGTTTGAGTTACAGAATACACCTATTACAATATTTTAATTAATTTTAATTAATAAAAAATTTCACACTTACGTTTAATTGTATGACGTGCGTTGCCGTCGACGTCGTTTCCGCGTCCATTGTCGCCATCCCCGCGACCGTTGACGCCGTTCCCGCGTTCGTCGTCGCCGTTCCCGCGGCCGTTGATGCTGTCCCCGTGTCCGTCGTCGCCGTCCCCGCGACCGTTGACGCCGTTCCCTCGTCCGTCGAACTTCTGTTTTTTTTTAACGTAGGGGGAAATGTTTTTTTTTAACGTAGGGGGAAATGCATTACGCACTGACCCCCGCCGGCCAGTTCGGCGGGGAGTGTGGGACTCCCGGGCTTGGAGAGAGGCTAGTCCCCTGTCTTCCGTGCAAGGCCCGGTATACTACATTAAAACCCCCTACGACGCCCTTCCTTCTGAACGTGAAGTCAGACGGTACTTAGGAACACGTGTGAACATTACTTCCAAGTATCTGGAAATGTTATTAACAAATAAAAAGTTTATTGAAGTCATACGAACAGTCGAAAATTACTTTAAGACAATAAAAATTACTTATATTTAGCTAAAGTACAATTTTTAACACAGAACGCATTTTCAAAATAATATTTCAAAAAAATTCAGAAAAATTTAACTTTAAGAATTTTATTTTGAGACTTTGTTGCTGTTAATGAACATGACGTAAAGATCGCAATCACAGTTGAAATAATTGCATAAGATTTCGACTAACAGGTTTCATCACAGAGAAATCTACATAATGTAGATTTCCTTTAATTAAAATAGTTGTATTTTTGACGTCTCTTTTTTTTATATTAATATTTCAGAACGTCTGTTATTGTAAATGATTTATATGTAAATCATTATCTTACTTATTGTTATATATAAATCATTATCTTACTTATTGTTAGATCTCAATAATCTAACTGTGTAATATATTCTCATGTGTATGGTATACGTGTGTATATCTTACGTGTGAGTATCTTACTTTTAATTGTAGGCAACATTTTATATATTTAGTAATAACATGTAGAGCTAATGTACTTTCTTAAATATTTATTACAGCTTGCATCTTATTACGCATCATCGATAACAAGAAAATGTATGATTTTCCAATTTCGTAGCATGATCGCGTTAGTATTTTTTATTTAGTCCGTGATGAACCTGCTAGTCTATGACGTATGCAATCATTTCAACTGTGATTGCGATCTTCTACATGAAATTGAAAAATTCATACTTCTTTTTCTCATTACTGGAAAGTATACTCATTACAAGGTCACATGACTTGTAAACATTTATGACACTATTAAGACATTATGAATACAATGTCATGGTACGATGTAAAAAGTATTTCTGACCATAATGACGGAACAGTACGATGCAAAAAACAATAATAAATTAAAGAAAGTACTATTTTTCATATTTTTACAACATTATGTATAATATGGTTTTAATTTTTTTTTTTTAATTTCTGCGTTCTATGTCATTTCATTTTTATCTATGTTATTTTTTCGCTTACCTGTTTTTTCTTCTATCTTGTACTCTTTGTATCTCTTAGCTTAGCTAAGGTCTTACAGTTAAGAATAATTGAAGACAACTATATAACTGTATAATTGAGAATTAATGTTTGAACTATTAAATAAATATATGAATAGAAGAAAAGAAAAACAAAAGAAATAAATAATTGAACACAATTATTTATTTGTTTTGTTCCTCCATTCTTCTATTCATATATTTGTTTTCTTTATATTTTCTTAAATAATTATGCTCAAAATAATTTACTTTTTTTCAGCTTTATTGCTACAATAATGTCATAATTTCTTACTTGTTTAATAAATTATTCATTTTTCTGCGAATATTGCCTCTTTTTGTGGCACGATTGTTATATCTTGTGCGAGAGTACAATTTTATTTTCATCATATATCTCAACGCTTGTAGCCGATGATTATAGCACGTATTATTTTTGTCTAGCCACAATGTTTTTCATTTGTTGCATTAATACACTCGTTCGTTATCTTTCCCAAAATTTGCTTTGATGCCCAATAATGTTGCCATACACGATTAAATGTCATTAATTGCGTTTGGACCATTTTTGTAAAAAGTTGGTCGTATTAATTTCGTTACTGTAGGAGCATCTTCATCTGCGTTTGGATACTCTCGAAATTCTATATACATTTCATTTTCCGCAGCGTCATCCATTGGCGTTTTCATCATATCATTACGGCAATCATAGCACTTGGTTTTTGCAACGCTTCGTCGCGCTATATATCCAGCAAAATATGTAACAGCACTTTCATCATATAAATTTAGCGGATCATCGCTTTTTGCATCTTCTACACTATCATATTCTTCAAGAATTTGTACATCTTCTGTAAATGATTCGTCTTCACAGTTATCGTCATACTGAATAACAGTATGATTTGCATGCAATGAATTTTCTAGCGTTCTAACAAAATTACTCGGTGAATTAATGAGAGACTCGGCTTCTAAGCATTGGACATTGCTTTTATCACTTGTTGGAATGTATTCCATATTTATTATATATCTCAAAGACAGACGAACCATTCTTGCTGTGAGATTGCGATTAAATCCTACGTGTTGTCTTAATTTTGAGAATAAATGTTCGACTGAATCTTGATTGCATAATCCTGTTGCAAGTTCAAATTCTTCATATCGCCTTCTGAGTTCCTGATATACTTCAAGTATAGTTCGTACAGTTAATATGAAGCCTTTTAAACAAGGAATTTTCGATATTTTGTTTGACGATAAGGATCATTTTAAACACCATTCGACAAAATCTTTCAATAAAATTTCAATATCTGGATTTTTGGAAGACAATGGTCGTTTTCCGCCATGTGTAATTTTCAGGCTATAAGAATTGCAAGCATCTATTACTTTGTTTAGATATTCTGTAAACTCAGCCGTTGCATCCCATGTTTCTGTTTGTAATAGATTTCCATGACCAGCAGTTTTTATTGCGGCTGCAAACGTATGAATAATGCTCTTTTGACATTCATTTTTTCAAAATTATTAGGTCGAATATGTGTTTCGGTTATATGTGATAATAAATTGGAACCTCCTTTAGTAGCGTCATCAACAGACCATGTTAATTCCAAATCGTCGAATGATGCAATTATTTTTTTATCGCAATATAAATATCTGTGTTTTCTTAGTAAACTCGCCAATCTCTTTACTAAATGTGGAAAGTCAAATGATGCGTAACACTTCTTTCCGTTATGAATGAAAAATGGATTATCTGAATGTACAAGTTGTACAAAAGCACTCTGATTACTTGTGCCTTGGTCACATGTTACAAGTTGTACATCTGCACCTGTTTTAAGTAATTTATCTAAACATTGTTTTAATAAAAATATGATTTCATCGGCTCTCATACCGGTTCCAGAAAGAAAATATGCTAATGGTTGACGCCATGGATTACGTGCGTTTATGCTGTCTAAACAAAATACAAATACATGTTTTGCAGGCTCATGTCTTCTTCCTAAAGGCCTAAATCAACAAGGCCTTCAACTTCATCCAATTTGAAAGAATATTCTTCGTACGACTTTATTGCCATTTCATCCCATTTCAAGGCACATCCTCTTTCTTCTACTGGTATATTAGAAATTTTCTCCTCTAATTTGCGAAATATAAATTCGCAAAATCCTAGCATCATATTGTATTCTTCATTCCATCTTTGAATTGTTCTTTCTGTAGGAAAATTGCAGCCTGCTTTTCGTAAACCACGTAGTGCAGAAGCAGAATAATAGTACAGCTGCTTCGATATATTTCTTTCTTCTTCTGTATATGGTGCGTTTGGCGTGTGTAATTGTAAATTAATCATTGCTTTTGCAACGGGATGCAATTTATTCTCATCCATCAATTCTTGTATAATCTTTTTCTTACTTTTACTTTTCTTATTTGTGCGTTTCACAGGCATTTGTCGAGTTGTATATCGTAATAAACGTAATTTTAACATTTTTATTGTCTGGCGCAGACGTAAATTTTCCTTTCTTAAAGAATCGAGCATTTTCTTTTTTATATGTTCTTTATTTTTTGTCTGATCTTTTTTGATTTCTGTATTTGCAACTTTTTTGTGCATTGGCGGCTCCACATTTAGCCATTCCATATCATCTTCTTCTGCTGGTACATTAAAGTGCAGTTTTCGTGACTGGTAGGTTTGAATGACGTACGGTGGCCGTTGAAATGATTCGTTCGTCATTTCGTTATTTGTGTTTTTTTCAACATTTGCTACTGTTGTTGATGTTATAGCGTTTTCATATTTTTCTTTCGATTTAGTTGTACTAATTGTGTTTTTAATTTCGGTTACCTCTACCGTAATAGGCCTGCTCTCTACATTTGTAGGTCTACTTTTTATAGGTAATAAAATATTTTGGCTGAAAGAAAGAGATACTGCGTCACGTTTTAATTTCTTCTTACCTTCTCTTTTAAAAGAGTGTTCACTAAAGTGATCTGCACACAAACCAGCACAACGAATTGAACTGGCAGTCCACTTTTCCAAATTAGTATTTCCTGAAACAGAATAAATTCGAAAAATTACTTGTAAATTTCCTCTTCAGAAATCTTTCGGAACATTTCTTGAGGGGAAAATCTACTACAACAGTAAAACAGGATATTTCTCTAGATTTAACGTATCCAAAGTATTAAAAGTATTTTTAATAAAAATATATATTAACAATTGTTGTTTAAGAAACGGATTTAGATAATATAAATAACATTCGCAAATGTTTTTAACATGATATTTTATATTTTTCCATCATCATGATGTATTTTCATGACAAACTTATATGACAAAAGTTTCTTTTTCATCTATTTAATGATTATACTAATCTCTGTGTTACAATTACTCAATTGCTTTAGAAGAAACATAATATTTAATCATTATCAATACAATAATTTTATCTAAAAGTGTTTCGAAATGAATCAAATCGTTGAATTCGTCAACGGATATAGAAATACTCTTAAGGAGATTCGGGGGTATTACAAAAAAAGTCATATTATTTCATATATTGTGAATGGTACACTACCAATAATTTCAAAAAGAAATGTTCACTTTTCTATCGCAAATAAGTATAAACTTTTATAACTTTTTAAATTATATTCATTTGAAAATGCTTCTCCATATTAAGTTAATTATTAAATTATAAGAGTTAGTTATTAATGCCAAATGTGATACTATGACGCGCTTTAACTCAACTATATCACTTGCAGTGATGTGCCATACAGATAAGTCAGACATATCAATGGCAGTGACTGTATCCAATAATTAATCTTTTTTTCAAAAGCAGAATGTACAGTTATTATTACAGATAACTTCATTCATTTCGAAACATTTCAATAAGAAATATATAAATGTATGTACCCTTTAAATTTTTGCACTAATAACTGAAAAACGTGGCATTTTGGCATTTAAAAACCATTTCAGACAGAAGTTGTATAGTTTGAAGAGATACATATAATGTTGAAAGAAATTTTCGACAAAATCGATGTTTTTTTAGATGATAAAGGTCGTCGTCGCAATTTTTTTGAAATTATGATTTTTCTACAGAATATAAGCAGTCCACTAGTTATTCTGCATATAAAAGTATTAAGCTAAAGATATAAAGAAATTAATAGTTTGCAAGATATTTTATATTTTATTTTGGCATATTTTGACAAAAAATATAATTATATATCTCGTAAAGTATTCATTTGTGTATTTTATTTGTGTATATTATACATAGCCACACACACACACGCACGCACGCACGCGCGCACGCACGCACGCGCGCACGCACGCATGCGCCCGTACATCGACGATTCCTAGCAACAAAGTCATATCTCAGAAACATAAAATAATAAAGTCATATTTCAATAATCAGTGTAACACTGTCGTATCAAAAACATGCGAGTAGAAAAGGCATATTACATTTTTAAAGTAACAAAGTCGTATTTCAGATTAGAATAAATGTTATTTATAAATATAATATTAATAATAATATAATATAATATTTATTCGAATCTGATAATCGAATCGAATAAATAATATTTAGTAATATAACATTAATTCATTTTGCACAAAAATTAAAGGAATACACAAACATCTTAAAAATTTTTGTAATTTTCATACTACTGTAACTTTACGTAAAATAATCGGATTCTAATTTTTCAGAAAGCTTTTTAAAGCTTGTCTTTTTAACTTTCAAATCCTTTTCCTAGAAATTTTTTGCCATTCCCCACCACTACGTGAGACATTTTAAAAGAAGGACAAAAATGTAGTTTGAAAACTACAAAAATTTTTAAGAGTTTTAAAAGTTTGGGTAATCCTTTAATTTTTGTGCGAAGTGTATTAATATATGGTGCATTCGTTTCATGCATGAAGCGCATAATGCATCATTTATTCTTGTTTATTTTTTGGTGAACAAAAAGGATAAATGATGCAATCATGCGCATCATGCATAAAACGGAACGCATGCATAATATAATATTTATTTTAATCCGAAATACGACTTTATTACTTTAAAAATGTAATACGCCTTTCTTACGCGCACGTTTTCAATGCGACAATGTTATACTAATTATTAAATATAAAATTAAATATAAAAAAAATGGATACGACTTTGTTATTTTATACTTCTGAGATACGACTTTGATGCTAGGAACTGTCGACATATTAAAATATAAAAATCAATACAAGAAAAGCTAAGAAACTTATCGCTATTGCGTACCCATAATTTCTGTCTTGAGTCTGTGCCAGATGGAAATTGAAATAGATGCACTCCCGTGGAAAATCGACCATTGCGTCAATTTTTATATGCGCATTTATCATAAACACTTTCTATCACACTTTCTAAACACTGATCATCCATTGTGACTTTATATATTTTTTGCTTGTAAAAGAAATAATTTTTTTATCAAGAAATTATCATCACGATTTAAAAAAGTAATATGCAGATAATGAAAAAAAAGAAGTAAAATGAAGCAAAAAAATAACTAATACCACGCCTCGAGAAATAATATAGAAAAATAAAATAAAATAAACGAAAATAAACGAAAAAAAGGAAATTAAGGCGATAAAAAAATAAAAATGATTTCAACGCTTCAAATAAAATAATAAAACAAATTTAACTGACAAAATGTGCACAGAAATATGCACAGAATTAGCGTTATCTAGTAATCTAATAATCTAGTCGATTATTTATTGTGTTGTGTAACACGAATTAATATTAATGCTGTCAAGCAACTCACTTCAGACAGCGTCTTCGATAATGAATCGATATTAAATATTTCGATTAGATTACGAATAAAATTTTCCAAATTATACACTCTCTGGAAAGTTCTCTGAATAGAAACACTCGGCCGTTAACTATCGCTTCGCGCAAAACAATATAAGACGTTCTCAAGCGCTGTGTCGAGGGGCCCGCTTAGGGGGACGGGGAAAAGAGGGGGAGTAAATCGCGGGAGCGCTACGCGACAAGCGACAGTCGAAATACAGTGCTCTTCTTGATGAGATACGCTTTGCAACGAACGAAGTTTAGTAAATACTTTTATATCATTACTGTAAGTTCTTTTCTATATGTATTTATGATAATTTTTTTGTTTCAGTTATTGCCGAAATGGTAACGACGGCAATGACGACGCCGTCGACGGTATCATCGACGGCAGGGTCGGCATTGACGGCCGCGGGGACGACGTCGACGCCCACGGAGACGGTGTCGACGGTAATGACGATGGCCGCAGGGACGGCGTCGACGGCAACAACGATGGCTGCGGGGACGACATCGACGGCAACAGCGACGGCTGCAGGGACGGCGTTGACAGCCGTGGGGACGACGTCGACGGCAACAACGATGGCTGCGGGGACGACGTCGACGGCCGCGGGGACGGCATTGACGGCCGCGGGGACGGCGTCGATGGACGCGGGGACGGCGTCGACGGCAACGCACGTCATACAATTAAATTTTTTATTAATTAGTGAAAAAATATTGTAATAGTTATATTCTGTAACTCTTACAGTTCTGTATAGTTACAGTATCATTGCGCAGCTTTTTTACTATATATGTATAATATCTGCGCAACTTTAAATAATAACTGCGTCTTTAAAAGTTACAGAATACGCTTATTAGTTAGATAAATATATCTGCGAATAATTAATATTGCGAATTGCAATAAATATTATATTATATATAAAATAAATATGCTTGTCATTAATAATTTTTTTTTTTTTGTTTCAGCCCGATCAATTGGGAGACATTATATCGAAAGCAATTTATGCCTCAAGAAGAGGACGAACAAGAGGCAGAGGACAAGGACGAGGAAGAGGACAAGGACGAGAAAGAGGACAAGGAGGAGGACGAGGACGAGGACGAGGTGGGAGAGGAAGAGCAAAAAACATATATGTTTTCTACTCGTAGAATATATGTAAGTAAATAGTCTCTCTATATATATTTTTCTAATTACTTAATTAATATATAATTAATATAATATATATTTTATATAATTTATATAATGTTTATATTTTTTATTCTTTTGTTTCAGAATCCTTAAAATGAGAAGGGTTAGATAGCTAGAAGGGCTACAATATCATACAACACTACGAGGAGTACTGTCACTGTTATTATCTTGTGACGTTTTCCCCCTGGCCCCGTTTTTATTTCTAAATATATAATATATATTCTATATATACATATATGTATATATTGTAATATAAAAAGAAAAATAAATATCATATTAACAGCTCTGTGTTTAAATATAATTTGTACTGTAATTAACTCTTAATTAATCTAATTAATTAGTTAATTATATGAGAGTAAGGGTTCATGCACAATGAAAGGAATGAGATACAAGGAATTAAACATAAGAAATTAGTAATATGGAATTAAATTTCCACCAATTTACTTCCTTTAACGTGAACGCATGTGGAAGCATGACTTTCCATTGGT
The DNA here is from genome assembly GCA_928718305.1 of Tetramorium bicarinatum. Classification (NCBI taxonomy): domain Eukaryota; kingdom Metazoa; phylum Arthropoda; class Insecta; order Hymenoptera; family Formicidae; genus Tetramorium; species Tetramorium bicarinatum. Next base: position 10,320,100 of record OV788326.1, read on the forward strand.
CAAAATTTAATTCCTCATTACTAATTCCTTATATTTAATTCCTTGTATTCATCTCATTGTGTATGAACCCTTAACAGCATGCAAGGAGACGCGATCCGAGATCCGATCCTCGAACTTTCGGGCTCGGCGTGTTGTTATTTTCATCTTGCTCGCTCCTATTATTATCTCCGTCGCTCTTATTTATCTCTCGCCCGCTCCTATTAGTGTCTCCGTTGCTCTTATTGATCTCTCGCTTGCTCCTATTATTGTCTCCGTCGCTCTTATTCATCTCTCGCTCGCTCAATAAGAGTGAACGAGAGATCGATAAGAGCGACGGAGACAATAATAGGAGCGAACGAGATGAGAATTGACATCTCGCTCGCTCACATACTGAAAACTCTGTAACTCAATGTTACCGACTTTTCGTGTACATAGCACGGACCAGAACCACAATTGTGCACATACGCGTTACCCTTCGGCCCAAACGTGCACATTGGCTATGTAGTTCATGTGCACGTTTTCCGACTTCCGTAGAGGGCGTATCGCCTTCGCGAATCACTCAAAATCGGGCAGTGTCGTCTCTCTTCTTTCTGGTTTAGCTAAAACGGAAAATCTCCTGACAAATCTCCTATAATAAGAACAGAAACCGAGAAAACTTCGTACTTGTTTTCGCGTTTTTGGAATAGGCCGTTGCATTACAGTAGAAATCTGGGTCCGTTGCAACCCCCTCTGCAGATATGACATGTCCTAGATATTTAACTTCCTTTTTTAAAAACACACATTTCTTAGGATTGACTTTAAGATTTGCTTTTTGCAATCGAACAAAGACTTCCTTAAAATTACACATTGTTTCCTCGAAATTCTTTCCAAAAACAATCGACATCATCCAAATATACGAAACAGGTCTTGGAAATAAATCCTTTTAATATTTTTTCCATAAGACGCTCAAAGGTTGCAGGGGCGTTGCAAAGTTCAAAGGGCATAACAGTAAATTGCCAACAAATCATTTCCAATGGAAAAAGCAGTTTTTTCTCGGTCCTTAGGATCTAATCTTACCTGCCAATATCCACTCTTTAAATCGATAGTACAAAACCACGAATTTCCCGTTAAACAATCCAAAATATTATCAATTCTCGGAAGTGAGTAGAAGTCTTTTTTTATTACCGCATTCAATTTTCGATAATCCACACAAAATCTGATTGTACCATCCTTCTTTTTAACCATAACAGCTGGGGAAATCCAAGGGCTATTTGACTCCTCTATTACTTTTTGAGTTTTCATATCCTGCAATATTTTATTCACTTCTGATTGTAAATGAAGGGGAATTCGATGAGGGACCTGTTTAATAGGGCGAGAATCACAAAGTTCAATATTATGACATAAAATATCACAATTGCCAGCAACAATATTTTCTGAGAAGACATAACGAAATTCAGTAAATCATAGAAAGTCTCTTTTTGTAAATTGTCTAAATGAAGAGAACCATGTTCAAAAAGTTGAAAAAAAAGAGCCAGGGAGCTGAGCAGGGCAGTTCTCTATGCGAGAACAAATCATCCCGCGCTCACACACACTGCTTCTCGTCAAACCGAGAGCGCTCTCGAAAAGTTCATCAATTAAGCCCGTCTTGAAGAGAAAATCTTCTCCAAGTATATATTTGTTGCTAATATCCGCTGCATAAAACGGCATCTCAACACAAAATTTTCCCAGAGAAACCGTAGCAAGAACATGAGAAATCACCAGCACTCTTTCCCCAATAGGATATCTAACAAGGAGAGGGCGCGAGGGCCGGGAAACGGATTGGAATGAGACTTAGTTTCATAAAAGTCCTTCATCAACACTTTATTGTGGTGAAACAATAGGGCGCACTTCTCAGCCGTTTTCGAGAAAAACGACTTTAAAAATAAGCGAGCGGGTAATGTACTACTGGTGCGTAAACGTCTATTTTCGTTGAGCCGGCGCAGCGCAGCGGCTGCGGCAGCGGACTGTCGAGCCGGCGACCCGAGTTCAACTCTCGATAGAAATTCTTTTTTTTTATTTTATTTTTTAATCTTGTAAAATTTGAATAAAAATTTAAATAACAAAACTGTTTGTTTTAATAAATTTTATGTTTAATTTTTGGGAAATGTTTCCTTTATAAAAATTATTAAATACTAAATTCTTATATAATATAATAAGTATAGAATTTATTTGTAATATTATTATTACAAATTTATAATAAATTATTATAAATTTTTAATAAATACATTACTATAATTGTTTTGTTTTAATAAATACATTACTCTTACATTATTATTATTGTGTTTCATTAATTCGATAGTGCTCCAAAATATTTATTAGTAATAATAATATTACAAATATAATTCTGTACTTATTATTATATTATATAAGAATTTAGTATTTAATAATTTTTTTAAAGGAAACATTTCCCAAAAATTAAACATAAAATTTACTAAAACAAACAGTTTTGTTATTTAAATTTTTATTCAAATTTTACAAAATTAAAAAATAAAATAAAAAAAAGAATTTCTATCGAGAGTTGAACGCGGGTCGCCGGCTCGACAGTCCGCTGCCGCAGGCGCTGCGTTGCGCCGGCTCAACGAAAATAGACGTTTACGCACCAGTACATTACCCGCTCGCTTATTTTTAAAGTCGTTTTTCTCGAAAACGGCTGAGAAGTGCGCCTTACTGTTTCACCACAATAAAGTGTTGGTGAAGGACTTTCATGAAACTAAATTTCATTCCAGTCCGTTTTCCGGTCCTCGCGTCCTCTCCTTGTAAGGTTACTCGATCCGATCTGCTCTTGTTTAAAAAAAACCGCCAATCTCGAGCTCAATACCGACACGTCCGAATCCGTATCTATCTTAACATTACAGGGCTTATTGTCTAAAAACTCTTTAACACAATTATGTCCGCGCGCGACTACGCCCAGTCCTCCGAGACGACGTACGACGACGTCTCGCCGCGCGCGCAAACCGAGGCCCGAGCTTTGCCTGCCGAGCTGGCCCCGATTAACCCGACAGTTTCCCTGCTCTTGCAGCGTTGGGCATTCCGAACGGAAGTGTCCAGTCGCCCCGCATTTCCAACATTCTTTCGGCTTTCGTTCTTGATTTTTCGGATTTTTAGGGGCTTTTTTAAATTTTTGCTCTTTCTCCCCTTCTCCCCACTTCTTCTCTTTCAATTTCCCTGAGGCTCCCTGCTCGGGGCGAGTCCGAAACACATTTCCTTTCTTTTCCGTGAAACTATTCTGATTTATAATCTTCAGTGTTTTTGCTCGCTCTATTGCTATACGAAGCGAGGTTACTCCCTCGACTTGTAGGGAACGTTTCACGAAATCGTCTGTCAACGCGGCGAGAAACTGGGAGCACGCAATTTTATCGCGCACTTTCTGAGTACACTTAGGATAGGCCTTACGCGACGGCCGCTCTAAATCCGCGCCCAACGTCGCGAAGTCTTCGCCCGGAAGCTGTTTACGATTAGTAAACTGTAAGTAAAAGTTCTGTGCAAGCTCACTCTCGTCAAAACGCATTTCTAATTTTACCTTCAACTCTGCAAATGTCAAAGATTCGATGCTGTCAGCATATCGAGGAGTGAACGAGTGTTGCCCCGCAAGCACGATGCTAACACGACCACTTTTTCGGCCTCACTCCAATTATTTGCACGCGTGATGAACGAAAACTGTGAGAAGAATTCGCGAAGCGGAGCCGTCCCGTCATAGGTGTCCGGCTTTAATCCGCGCGCCGCGTGCCCCGTACACGCGCCCTCGCTCGCGTCTATCACACGCGATGCCTCTCTCGAACCTCCGCGTCCCGCACACGCGCTCTCGCCCGAATCATACGCGAAGTCTCGTCCGAATTTCCGGCGCGAAAAATATTATCGTAAGGAGTTAGCTGTTGTTTTGGCGAGTCGCTCCTCGAGGCGTGTCAGGGCGGCGTCGCGTTCTCGGAGCCGGACCTCCATCTCACTGCAAAAACGCTGATGCTCTAGCTGTTTCTTTCGCCGCTCCTCGCGCAGTTGCTGCAACTCCGTAAGAGCGTCCTCCAAAGCGTTCGTCTCTGCCGAAACTGACATCGCGGCCTGTGAACGGGTCCTTGACGGAGTGTGCGTCGTCGTCATCCTGCTCAGGAAACTCGGAAATTGTACGAGCGTTCGTCGTCTCGACGATGTGCAAATCCGGTGATCCCGGAGGGGCCCCCAAAATGTTGCGCTCTCGCGTGCCCCCTCGGGCACTCTCGCACACACTCACACACATGCGCTCGCGACCGAACGCGGGAATGAAGACACGATCCGTAAAAGACAAACTGGCTCTTTATTTAATTCAAGTACAGGCGGTAATTGGGAGAATCTTCTGACACGTCCGTACGAGTTGACGTCCAGGGATCGTTCTGTTGAATCGTTGTCCCTGACAACGCAGCTTCCTTGTCGCAGCTGACGAAGGCGATCGATTATATCGATCGCACGCGACAGCCGATTAAGCTCAGTTTCACACGGTGAGACTCGCGCATGCAACAATATAATATATTTTAATGATTAAATAATAAATTATAATATGTTGTATATATTTCTTATCGTAGCAGCACTTTCCAAAGATGTCACAAAGATTCTACCGAGAATCATATGAAAAGCCAGTGCCCCTTTGCAATAAAAACAACATCATTTTCTGTATGTGTAAGGTAATCGCGAGTGATATGACGCAGATGGGGATATGACCCGGTTTCTCGTTTTCCTGAATACGGCCTTTGTTGATCACTGATGGTGTATTACATATTAGTTTATAACTCTACCACCAGGCGGCGACAATCGAATTCAGTCTTGCGTCACTTGCTGCCGAGAGATGTACATTTATTTGAGCTTTACTGCCGGTAAGTTAACATGAAATTTTATTTCATAATTTTCATCCATTCGCATCTTGTTGTCTTATAGGTTTTGGATTCGCCGGATGATTGCCACAATATACCTAACCTTTGCAAATAATATCTGTGCCGTGTCTTTTCTTCTATCTGGCTTTGTTTACATATTCCGATTATTTTTGAAAATGGCGGCAGATGGTAGAATACGACGCGCTCTTTGAAAAAGTGATATGACGCGCGTCATATCACCCATCAAACTTTTTCTTTTATAAATAATGTTTATTCGGGTTTCTTTCAGAGAACCCTCGATATAAATCAAAGCGGATTCGTGGTAAATGGTCAGAAGAAGATCTAGAGAAAGTCGCTCAAGCTGTTTCTGACGGCTCTTCAGTTAGAACAGCAGCCAAGCTGAGCAACATTGAAAAAACTTTGCGGACTGTTTAAAATCTAATAATCTAAAGAAAGGGCGGCTTGGGCAACCACCTGTTCTAGACTTGGATGCAGAAATGAAGATACTGGTCCATGTAAAGCGACTGCAAAAAGTCGGATACGCCCCAACTAAATTTGCTTTGCGCCGAATGGCATTCAATTTAGCCGAAAAAATGAACTGTTCGATTTTGAAATTCAATCAAGTTAAGCGCATGGCGGGCATTGATTGGCTCAAAGGTTTTTTGGCTCGCAACAAATCCCTAACTGTCCGAAAGGCCCAAGGAGTATTCAATGCAAGAGTTGAAGGAATGAACAAAGAAGTGTCTGCCTATTTTGCATTTCTTGCCACTTTAACAAAATATAGTTTGTTTAACAGACCTTCCAATATCTACAACGTAGATGAAAGCGGCCTACACTTGAACAATGCCCCAAATGAAGTTATTGCTAAAAAGGGCAGCAAGGCAGTGCAGTCAAGACTCAGAGAGGGAAGAAACTGTCACCGTCGCATGTTGCAATGCTGAAGGAACATTTTTACCGCTGTATATAATTTTCAAAGGTATCAACAAGCAACAATCCTGATTGGACAACTTGCCACCTGGTGCATTTTTGGAAATGAAACGAGACTCGGCATACATTAACGAAGAGCTATTCCACAACTGGCTAAAAGATCACTTTATCCCTAGAAAATCAGCTAGCCCATGCTTACTACTGGAGGGTCATGGCTCGCATGTCAATTCTCTCGAAATTCTAAAAACAACCCTCCAAAACAACCTACACTTCTTGTGTCTGCCTAGCCACACAACGAATTTTCTCCAGCTCTTGGTCCTTTTTCAAGCTCTTAAAATCCTATTTCAAAAGTGTAGCAATCGAATGGGGAGTAGCAAATCCAGAGAGTATGGGGAGAGGATAAATCCAGGAAAGAAATTCGAGCGCCGCTACTTTGGACTCATACTACAAAAAGCGTGGACACAAGCTGCAACGGTTTCTACTGGTTCAGCAAGTTTCCGAGCGTGTGGAGTGCACCCATTCCAGCCTTCAGCTATTTCTGACTACGCTTACCTGACAAATCAACCACCACAACAAAGCAGTACTACGTCTAGACTGCGGTACTCCGAAAAAAAATTTGAGGCTGAAGTCCCCAAAATGACGCCGTCAAAAATTCTTAAGGCTGATTCTCCGGTACCCACAGATTCTAGCTCCATTCCTAAGCGCAAACAGCACGCTTAAATACTTACAACGCCTGAACATATAGCAGCAAAGAAAGAGAAAAGGGAAATCAGAGCTGAAGCAGAAATAGAGCTGAAAGAGAAAAGGAAAAATAAAGCCGAACAGTTTGTACTTAGCAAAAAAACATAGAAAAAATCCCTTTCGAGGATACACTTGCATTATCTTCTAAGAGAGAATGGGAAGAAGTTGCTTCTTCCGAAGAAGATACAATAACGGAAGAAGACTTTTTTCAGCCTGTGAAAAATGTTAAGGTCGGGGACTATGTTTTGGTGGAGTTTATGGGAAAGTCTACTAAACTTTATTACGTAGGGAATGTGGTAGAATGTGAAAGCAATGCCATTAAGGTCAACTTCATGAAGAAAAAATATTGCGTACAATTCGTCTTTCCCTTAGCCAAAGACGAAGCAGTCATCGATCAAGGCAAAATTGTTAAAATTTTGCCGCCACCAAATGAGCGCAGGGGGTACTTCACCTTTGAAATAGTTTTCCTAAAAACTATGAACGTAGTTTAATTTTTTTCAATAAATTTCTTAAATTTTTCACTCTAAAATAAGCTTTTTCTAAAAAATGTGATTCAATACAATGTCATTCATTACTATTTGTAACATTTATTTCAACATCATACATCACTCCCTGATTGAAATGTCCATAAGCCATATCACCCACTCATGGTGTGTCGTACCCCTAACCCTATGAGGTGATATGGCCGAATTGCTGACTTTGCCCAGAAATGTGTTTTTATCTATTTCGAAAGATGACATTGCTAAATACTGTATCCCTTTGCTGGCTAAAAGGATTATCTAGGTAAAAAACTTACAAAGCTGTTAAAATGGTTAAAAATTTAAGAAGTATTGAGATAATTCAAAACGTACGTCATATCATCCGCGATTACCTTAACAGAACTATAGTCAGTCCCAAAAAAAGCGGTTCACTTAAAATGTGGGAAAAATTCACTAAATTTTAAATGATCATAACTTGGTAAATAATGATGATAAAATTATGTGTAAAAATGCAAAATAAAGCTTTCAATGTCCACTTTAAGAATATTTAAATGGCAATTATGCTCGGTTATTTTTTTCAAAATGGCATATAACGAAGTGAGAGAATGTAAAATTGATTATTAAAGGTCCGAGTTTGGGACAGTCCATGGCGTGAATCAGGTATCGCAGCCCAATGGGACCAAATGCACGTAAAAGTGTGGAGTGTTACCTTTAAAATGATTTTTCACCGAGCTTGCTGCGATAATTATTGGCTAAGTTATTCCAAAGAACGATGTCCAAAAATGATCAAAATTTGCTTGTCATGAAAATGCATGAAATTAATTTATCTTCATGTTTTTGGACCTGCTAAGCGTAAATATAACACTTAAAATTGTCTAAAGTTTGAGGAACTTTGCGAAAATGCAGTTTTTCTGCATAAAAATCACGTTTTAACCCTTTGAGTCACGAATTATTCTTCTTTACCAATTTTTATGAAACTTTGCATTAGGGGGTTTATTGGGACGCTGATTACAAATTCGTTCTCAATTTTTCAAAATTCAAAATGGCGGATCCAACATGGCGGACGTAAAATGCAATATTATTAATTATAATTATTAGTTTCGCTCATGGTAGTACCCAGAACTGACGGCGGGGACGTAGCAAGATTCAAGTTCTATTTTTTTATTTTCTTTATTTGTTTTTAATTTTATTACATTTTTTGTTTTTAACTTTTTTACATTTTTAATGTTTTATTTTTTCCCTTTATTAATTGTTTACTACTTAGACATAAGCTGTGAACGGAGTAAGACAGAATATGTCACAGCTTATGTCTGAATAGTAAACAATTAATAATGGAAAAAATAAAACATTAAAAATGCAAACAAAAATTAAAAACAGAAAATGTAAAAAAATTAACAAAAAATGTAAAAAAATTAAAAACAAATAAAGAAAATAAAAAATAGAATTGGAATCTTGCCACGTCTCCGCCGTTAGTTTTGAGTACTACCATGAGTAAAACTAATAATATTGCATTTCCTGTCCGCCAGGTTGGATCCACTTTAAATTTTAAAAATCCGACAACGGATTCGTAATCAGTGACCCAAAAAACCTCCGGATGCAAAGTTTCACGGAAATTGGGTGAATTTTGGATTTTACATCCACCATATTGGATCTGCCATTTTGAATTTTAAAAATTTGAGAACGGATTTGTAATCAGCGCTCCGGAAAACCCCCGGATGCAAAGTTTCATAAAAATTGGTAAAGAAAAATAATTCGTGACTCAAAGGGTTAAAACGTGATTTTTATGCAGAAAAACTGCATTTTCACAAAGTTCCCCAAACTTTGGACAATTTTAAGTGTTATATTTACGCTTAGCAGGTCCAAAAACATAAAGATAAAGTAATTTCATGCATTTTCATGACAAGCAAATTTTTATCACTTTTGGACATCGTTCTTTGGAATAACTTACAAGGGAACCTTACGACGTGGTACCAATCGATTTCAATGAAACTCATTGTATCGATAGGTATACACGTCAAACATTGTAGGGTAAACGGATAAGACGCGCTTCTCAAGAATTCGTGAGAAAATCAAGATTGAAAAATCTCAACTCATATATAAACTAGTGCAATAGACCATTTCATCGAAGTGTTCGTAGCGCTGCGACAGCGCGCCGGACTTATAATTTTGAGGTTAAGTGGGTTGCGGGTTCGAATCTCGACGAATAATTTTTAATTTTTTTTAATGAAACTTTTTTAAATAATATATAATTACACAAAATAAATGTATATTACGTGTTACATTTTATTTATTGTATATTGTACAAAAAAATTAATTTTTTTTGCCCAGAAAATTCGTTTTTCGAATAGCTGTATGGTAGAAATAAAAATATATAAATTATTGAATATGTGTCTGAACAATAATAACAGCAAAGTCAGGGCTATACAAATAAATGTGATACAAGTAAATGTAAAATATGTTTCATTCTAATATTTTAAATACAATTGGGAAATATAAAACGTTATTTGCTACCTGGGTTATCTCTTTCTTGAAGTGAGGTAGGGAGGGACCCTTTTCAGACTCTGCATTATATATTTTTATTTCTACCATACAGCTATTCGAAAAACGAATTTTCTAGGCAAAGAAAAATTAATTTTTTGTACATACAACATACAATAAATAAAATGTAACACGTAATACACATTTATTTTGTGTAATATATATTATTTTTGTGTAATTATATATTATTTTAAAAAATTTTATTTAAAAAAAATGAAAAATTATTCGTCGAGATTCGAACCCGCAACCCACTTAATCTCAAGATTATAAGTCCGGCGCGCTGTCACAGCGCTACGGACACTTCGATGAAATGGTCTATTACACTAGTTTATATATGAGTTGAGATTTTTCAATCTCGATTTTCTCGCGAATTCTTGAGAAGCGCGTTTTATCCGTTTACCCTACAATGTTTGACGTGTATACCTATCGATACAATGAGTTTTATCGAAATCGATTGGTACCACGTCGTAAGGTCCCCTTGTTAGTTAATAATTATTGCAGCGAGCTCGGTGAAAAAGCATTTTAAAGGTAACACTCCACACTTTTACGTGCATTTGGTCCCATTGGGCTACGATACCTGATTCACGCCATGGACCGTCCCAAACTCGGACCTTTAACAATCAATTTTACATTCTCTCACTTCGTTATATGCCATTTTGAAAAAAATGGCCGAGCATAATTGCCATTTAAATATTCTTAAAGTGGTCATTGAAAGCTTCATTTTGCATTTTTACACATATTTTTATCATCATTATTTACCAAGTTCTGATCATTTAAAATTTGGTGAATTTTTCCCACATTTTAAGTGTACCGCTTTTTTTGCTGGGACTGAGTGTATATATCATTGAACATTCCATCTACAAAATAATAACAAATAGATAATAGTAATAGAATATAAAACTTGACAATAACACATATATATTTGTTTCACAAATTGTATTAATACTATTTTATTGTATAAATACTGTAATATTTTTGTATTTATATTTCTACTACAAAAGTTGATACGAATACTCTTATATGATGATAGATTATAAAAAATGATGGAAATGTATCTCTTACACTGTGACAAATACATATTCATTATGATTCGTAATTTCCTGCGCTATATAGTTGGATATAAATAGGTACAGGTAAAGAGCGATCAAAATTAAAAGAATTAGAGTAAGTTGTTTAATATCATCGTTAAATGTTACAGCCTAAAAATTGGAAATTATTCGTTATGCATTCACTATCTGTTTCTTACGCATGATCGAATTAGATTGTTCTATATTGTTCAAATTGTTCTATTTATATTGCATGATATCAATAGATTACATCAGTGGCCAGAATATTGAATTATTGATTAGCTTTAATGATAAATTTTTTTTTACCAATCAATGTTAGTTTTTTCACTTAGCTTATATAATTAGAAATCATTGTATAATATCGTAAAAAATATATATGTCGGTTATGGCTTAAGGTGATGCTGGATACCGACATTACAGTTTCATATCTTTATTGTAATAATTCATCGAAATGGCTTAACGGATTAAAAAATCCTTTTACAGGAATAAAGTACGTACTAAAACAATTCCTGCTGTACTCTTAAAATTACATAATTATATTAATTATTTATTGTGAGCTGTCAGCTCACAGAAACATTCACTCATATAAAGATTATATGAGGTTAGCACATAAATCGAGAGACCAGCAGGACTCGGACAGGAATAATTAACACTGTGCGATAAAAGTACGAGAAAATGTCTAATAAGAGAGATTTATTGCAGTAAAGCTCACTCACCTTATTCATATGCAGTGTACATGTGGAACGGTAAACAATACACGACAGTAGTTCCGGAATTTTCTAGAAGATGGCATTGGCGTGTTGGTGTGACACTTCCTTGTGTTAGTAACTTAGCACAAGGAAGATTCACACGTATACACTACTACACACAACCCGAGTGCGTGAAGATACGCGCGTAGTCAAAACACGCGAACGTAAACGGAAAAAAGTTGACCGAACTGTCAAAGCGCGCGAATGCCTATTCGCTCCGTGTATTTTGAAGTGTAATCGTGTATTCGTACCGTGTCTCACGACAAACGACGAGACGGACAATGTCGTGATAATTAGTGATAGTCGTGATAATTAGAGCAGTCCCGAGGGCAGCCCCAAGCGCGTCGGCCACCACACGAGGAAGCAGCAGCGCTAGCAGAACGAGAGATCATGAAGTCGAACAGCGTGGAGGACCGGCTGCTGATGAACGGATCGGACGAGGAGTCGACGCGGCGCAGCCGCAACGACTCGGACTCGAGCGAGGGCCGGTTCTCGAAGAACTCCGAGTCCGAGAGCCGGTCCTCGATACCGCGCTCCAGCTCGGTCGAGCGGTTCTCCATGCGGGCCAACTATGACTCGTCGGACTTCTCGCGCGCCAACTCCACGTTGAACGAGCGCTTCCACTCGGACTTCTCGATCGCGGTGGCGAGCATTTAGAATCGTGAAATGACATAATTTCAAAGATTCTCAGTCCCGATTTTTAATGGTATGTACAATCAAAATCAGAAGCGTCTATTTTGACGATACTGAGTATATAAAATTGATATATATGTAAAATTACATGATTATATATTACATATAGAAATCAGAAGCATCTATTTTGATGCTTCTGATTTGATACTGAGTATATAAAATTGATATATATGTAAAACTGCATGATTATATATTACATATAAAAATCAGAAGCGTCTATTTTGATGGTACTGAGTATATAAAATTAAAGTATAAAACTGCATGATTATATATTATGTATAAAAATCAGAGGCGTTTGTAATCTGACGATACTGATTATAACAAAAATCAGAAGCGTGTATTTGACGGAATTGAGTATATAAAATTAAAATATAAAACTGCATGATTATATATTATATATGATTATATATTATATATAAAAGTCAGAGGCGTCTGTGATATGACGGTACTGATTTTAATAAAAACCAGAAGTATCTTGTTTTTAAGATAGTGCTGGTTATTACAAATACTTATAAATTTGATTCGGAGAGACGAGAAAAATTTATTTGTTGCGTTCTCACGGGAATGAACGTTGGAGGGGCCCATTCACTGTTCCCAATATTCAAAATCATAAAATAATATGATTTTATAATACTATAATTTTAGTCACACTTCAAGACAAAACTAGTATTATACAAGTCATATAGTACAAATTATTGGATATATTTCTTTCATAAGATATAATAAAGTCGTTATATTATTATACATATTAAAATCATACGCGACTTTAATATTTATTAAAATATTATCAGGATGAGGGGCCCACAATTTGTAGGGCGGTCCTGCAGTCCCTGGTAAAAGGAAATTCGGACGCTCTAGCCGTCTCAGAACATCGAGAATCTTGGCAACATCGAGATTCTTGGTAACAATGAGAGGAAAAGGACGAAAGATCATATATCTGTCCTGCTCGTATCGTAAACAATCGAGGCGGCAACATTACACGCACAAGCGCGCAATGTATACATGCTTGAGCTAGGATCGATAATATAGAAAATTTTTATATCATATTCTAGATTATCGACCTCGATCAAGTTTGGCCGTCACTCCAGCATCCCCTTAAGTTTATAAGAAAAAATACTAGAACGTTTATTCTCATAAATTACTATTTTTAATTTATATACGATAAAAACATATTTCGCTATTATTTTTTTATTTCCTTGACTTTTTCATAAAATTTTAATATCATGAAGTCATGATTAAATATCAGGAAATTTACCTGAAGAAGATTAAGATTAAAACAAGTTACACCGATTACTATCAAGAAGAAAAATAATCCCTCAAAGTTTGATATTAAAAAATCAGTGAACCTTTAAATATTCATATTAAAAAATTCATATTATAATATTAATATTAGTGAAATGTTTCTATTTAAATATATACTAACTTCATAATATTGTGATGAATATCTACGGCATAAATTATCTCTTTATGAGTCTTGTTTTCATAGAATATCTTTCTGTAAAATGTTGATTGCTTGTTCGATATGGTAACTGTAAATAATTTCATTTCTATCATAATTCATCTAGTTTCATTTAAAATGACAAACAAAATATCATTTATGATTGTATCAGTTCTAGCATTTATTTACTCACCTGGCAATATTAAACATTCCGCAGGTGTGATAAAGATATGTCAGAAGTATCGTTCCTGTCGCTACCATTGCGACAGTCCCTATAATAGAAGCTGCTATTGTATGCAATATTATTAAATGAGAATATTTTTTTTATCAATAAAGTAAAATTCGGTCACAAAATATGTTGTAGGATTTAATTGAGACTTGTTACTAGGCACAATAATATATTGAATATATGACCAACTTTGTATAACAATTAAAATACCTTGAGCCCATAAAGTAAACATTAAGGGAAATTTTATAAAATTAATCGTATAAATTAATCATATAAAAAAAATCAGTCGCCTTCTAATTTTTGAATTTTTGAATTTTTCTCCATTGAGAAAGAATCTTATTTTAAAAAATGTATTTATTATTATATTTAATCTAATGTTTAATCTAATCTTTTGAATCATATAAAGACTCGACTACCATTGTCTTACGTATAAGTGTAGTTGTATAATATTTTCCCTTGTTCCCGTATTTTTTTAGAATAGCGATTTCATTTTTATCTTTATTTCATTACACACATCTTAAAGCTGCTCTAGCAAACTTCTTATCTGTCAATAATATTGTGTGCTATATTTCGCTTCGTAAAATTTTAAAATCATTATACTTAATTATTAAATCAAACGAACTTATCAAGTGAAGTTCGATTTGAATTATGCCTGCATTCTCGACCGGGTGGAATATACAGTAGTCGTGTCTTTATGTACGGAAACAGCTTTAACGCTTCCGCTAAAGCGGAACTCGCCGCCGTCGCCCTCCTGCGCGCCGCTCAGCTTCCATGTCATTTGTTTAGAGTATGATCGCAAATTGCCTAAGTATTTTTTATTCGGGAGGAATATGGGAGGGAGGTTACAGTATATTCCACCCGGACGAGAATCCAGGCATAATTCAAATCGAACTTCACTTGGTAAGTTCGTTTGATTTAATAATTACGCCATGTGTTCTCGTCCGGGTTGAATATACTGCAATTGTTTAGCGGGCAATTTGCGTTGTAGTTGAGTAAGAAACCCTTCTTTTTTTTAACTTCTTTATTGAAAGTTCTACACCTCGGGACGTAATACCGTCCTATTAAATTCTTCTGGGTCGAGCATGGGACAATTGTAAAAAACCGTGAAAACCCGTGATTGTCCGATCATCCGGTTGCGCGTTTAATAAAGTCTAAAGACACTCCTTTCTGAGCTGCCCTCGAAGTGGAGGCGTGTCGTATACTATGGGGGATAAATAAGTCTGATCTCACGCCACATTCTTCTAAAGACAATTTTATCCAACGACTGATTGTCTGAGAACGCACTGCTTTGTGGGACCTGACGAAAGAAAAGAAGAGTGAATTCTGAGAGGGTGGTCTAATAATTTTAGTAATGTGCACATAATGTTTCATTAAGGAGTAAATACAGAGGTTCTCATGATCTTCGAAAGGAGAAAAGGAGAAAAAAGGCTGTGATCGGCCTAGTGCCGATGTTTTATCTGGGACCCGAATAATGATTTTATCAGAGAGCGAAATTTGTAAAAGTTTTAGGGCTGCTAGCGTCTCAGTACGCTGGCCCGTAGCAAGAGCTAAGAAAAGAACTAATTTCTTAGTGACCCTCTCTAGAAAGAGTGATTCATGTTGATAAAACGAAGCCAGCTTTGAGATGACCGGGGCTGGGTCCCATATATACTCATATCGCGGCCTCAGAGGTCTGAGAACTCCTACGCCCCTACAGAATCGCTTTGTTAGCGGATGACTGCCGATTTCATTACCCAAGATCAGGGAAACTGCGGATCGAGTAGTCTTGATGGAGGCATACGATCCCGAGGTATTTAATTCTTGATTAAAGAAACTCAAGACCTGCCAAGGATTTGGCGAAAAAGGGCAGGCTGTGGATAATTGGCAGAATGATCACCATTTGTTCAAAGGCTTTGAATAATATTGCTTTATGGTTGCTTCGGATAATGAAGCCAACGTGACTTCTACTGCTTCTAAAGGGACTCCTTTCCTGAGGAACGCTTACCTGATAGTTTCCTGGCCGCCAGGGAAAGGGTCCTCCATGCCAGATGGCGGTTCTTAAAAGAAGAAGACAGTAGGTCATGAGTCGGACGAAGTATTATTGGATCCTCGCAAAGTAATTTACAAAATACTAGGGACCAGGGCTGTGAGGGCCACCAAGGTATTACTACAATTCCCTCTGCTCCTTCTGACAGGATTTTCCTAATGACACGAAGTAGAAGAATGAATGAAGGGAAGGCATAACAGTTTATGTCTGACCATGACACGGTAAATGCGTCAATTGCTAGAGATCCTAGGTCTGGTATCCATGATACGTAGGTCTTGCATTTCGCGTTAATGACTGAAGCGAAAAGATCAATGTCTGTCTTGCCTCCGAGTTCATCCGAGACGAAGTCAAAAGCCTCCTGTAAGAGAGACCATTCTGTGTCTTCACTGGTCGTTCTAGATTCAGAGTCCGCAATGGTGTTCTCAAAAGAAACAATATATGAAGCAAAAGTAAAATTGTTGCGTTCTTCGCACCAATTCCAGATTTGTTTTGCGACAGAAGTGAGATGGGGGTATCGGATTGACCCAAAGCGATTTATGTATGCTATGGAGGTTGTATTGTCAATTCTAAAGAGAATGTAGCTATCCGTCAGGTCCGATGCAAAGTATAGGAGGACATAGTAGGCTGCCATAAGCTCTAAGTAGTTTATATGATTTCTTTTATCTTTTTCTGACCACCATCCATGAGTGCGATGTATCTCCCAGGAGACTCCCCAGCCGGATAGGGAGGCGTCAGAAAAAATTTCGCGGATCGAAGGATCCGCGCGAATAAGCCTGGCTTGTTTCGAGTTTTTGGATGGGGTTTTGGAAGTTCCATGGATGTCCATTGCATCTTATGGACATAAAAAGAATATATTATGGATATTTATAGGTTGTTTTTCGAATATCTGTGTGCTGTCTGGGTGTCCTGCTTCGAGAAGATTCATGTGATCTAACCTCTGACGGGCGGTCTCGCGATCTGTCCCTTCGCTTGTGTTTCAAATAATTTCTATGCCTGTGCTTCGGCATATCTTCTAGTAAGTACTAAATAAGACGATACTAATATAAAGCGTAACTATTAAATGAAGCGCGATTACAAATTACTACACGCACTTCGAATATCACTGTTGCCGCTATGCGCAACAAAAACACAATGACGTGGAAGCTGAGTGACGCGCAGGAGGGCGCGCCAGTGCGACGGCGGCGAGTTCCGCTTTAGCGGAAGCGTTAAAACTGTTGGTGCTTGCGTGCATAAAGACACGACTACAGTATATTCCACCCGGATGAGAACACATGGCATAATTAAACTTTTATATTCTTTATTGATTAGGATTGAATTATATATAGCTTCTTTTTTAAAGAAGACGTCACAAATCATAGAAAACTGAAGGATAATAAAGAATACCCGAACTCTCTCAGTCCTAATAGATAAAGAATACGAAAGTTCAAAAATTTTATGTTTAAATATTCTAGTTATTACTAATACATAATTGATAACGCTCTTACGATATCTGCGTTAATCTAAAACGAATTGCATTTGATTACAAAACATATAAGAAAAAATGAATTAGAGCAAACTTTGAGTGTGAGTTCTGGAGTACATTCTAACGTCAAGAATGCTGTAAACTACAAAAAATAATTTTTAATAATTAAATTCGCTGCATTAAAAAGGCAACAGTAATTAATCTGATTAGTAAATTATAATTTCTCCCTTGCTCTGTATAATAATTTAGTAATAAGAGCAAGTCATTAATATTTTAATGTAATTGTATCATAATAATTTTATTTAAAAAAAATAAATTATTATATAATATAATTATATTCCAATATGATAGATGTAATTAAAATAACGTTTTCAGATGTTATACAATATACATCATAGTATTTGACAGCTTATTTTATAATAATAAAATTAAAATCTTAACTTACTTGAAATAAAATGGAAGTTATCAGAATGCCAAGTAATAAAATTAAGTGAAATTAAGCGATTAACGAACGTTGGTAAGGTCACAAATCAACAATAAGCAACAGAGTTCGGTTGACATTAAAATATCGAATTTCGAGACAGATCATCTTTTCATGAATACGCAGATGCATTTGACAGAAAAATAGTCGGCGGAAATCCATTTATCATTTCTTTTCTCTTCATTGATCATAACCTTTCTTCTGCTGGTGCAAATTTTTTCGTAAATGTTCTTATTCGACCTTAATATAATGTAAAGCAATATAAAATAAAGAATTAGATAATTTAAGAAATTTTTTGATAAGGAGTTCATGAATAAACGATCGATTTCGCACGAAAAGCAATTTAACGGATGTTCTTTTATCACGAAGAAATGTTTGTAGGAGGACTTGTTATGTATGTACATACGAAAATCGCGCAGTCGCAATCTTCGGACCATCACAATTCCACGTGTTTCATTCTGCTGTGTATGTACAATCTTAAGGTATGTTCGCCTAAGCAATACTAAATATAGCATATCAGTTTCAAATTAGTAAATTATGTTATTGTTAATTGTATTAGTTAATAATATTGTATTAGTAAATCGTGTAATAACATCGAAAATAATTTTGTCTTCTTTATAGAAAATAATTTTCCTACATATATATCTATATTTGTTGGACATCTATTCTTAATGACTTTTAAGCATGTCTATTCTTAATGCCTACTTTCTTAAAATGTTCTAACATTTACGTCACTTGCTGCCAAAAAAAATCGTATTCAGTTTTAAAGTAATAATAATATGTTATTTGTTTCTGAATACGCGAGATTTAATGTATTAATATGTATTTATATGTATATTAATATACATTAAATGCTGTATGCGGAGCGCGCTAGCGAGGGGGCGATAGAGCGACGTAGAGAGGACGAGTGAGTGAGTGAGGGGCAGCAATTGGGTACGGATAGCGTTGATCAAACGACACACAACACGACACTTAACAATATGCAAATTTAATAAAGAACTGATTACAATATGACATAATTGAACGTAATTTAGAAAATGTGTAATCCGCGTGACACAGAGGCTCGCGCCGTTGGAGGCTTTAATGACAGAGCGATGTTAACTGTATGCGATATAACGGCGAAAAAGCACGGAGCTCGATCCTGGGGGTTTTTATACGTAGCAAATCCATTGTCTCGATGGTGAATCATTCGCACTTGCAAGTGCCAGATTCTTGCCTTTTATGGTAGAGGAGAAGGTGATATTATGGCCACTGTAGGTATTATGTACGTATTATCTCCATTATTAAATGACGAATTCTAATAATGATTAATGAAATCATTTGTCTAGTAGCCTGTCGTTATGTAGTGGCGGTAATGTGCCAATACACAATAAGCGAGATTTTTTTACAAGGCATTTTTACTTTTGAGCATTTCGAAACTTTTTTAAGATACATTTTAACATTTAATTATACATACTTTCTCATTATTTTTAATCTTAAGTGTGTTACTGCATGAATGTCTGTACACTTGAGTTTTTTTTTGTTTATTAACGTTTTATTCGGTTGTATATATTTTGAGTTATGCATAGTTAAAGAATAGCATAGTGTTTCGCTAATATGGTCCTCTAATGTGGCAGTTCGTCGGGGCAATAAAATATAATGCACATATGTGATTATTGCAAATAGCTTTTTTTTATTTTCTATAAAAGTCTATAAGAGAGTTTATAAGACTACAATTTTTTAAAGTTTTATTTTAATTTGTAATTTTGAAATCTAATTGAATTTTAAGTTTATTTTGTAAAAACTGTCATCTTGGCAATTCATCTATGCAATAAAATATAATGTTGCAATAAAATACAATGTTTTTTCAACAAAATCAAATTTTAGAATTTATTTTTGTAGTGGACCATATTACCACCCCCGTTTCTCTTCGATTCATTTTGCAAGGTTTTACATTTTTATAAATAGTAAGCTATGTAATAAATATTTTGTAATTTTAAGTCTAGAAACTCTTAAACAATATTTTAAGGAATACAATCGTCAAGTTTCAATTTAAAATATTAATTATTAATAAGGTTTTTATGTAAAAAAACAAAAAGGTGTCCATAATACCACCTTCTCCTTTATTCAAGCTCCTAATAATAATCTTCTTAGAAGGCATGCAAGCTTAGCGATGGAAAGAAGATGATTCACGCGCAGGTGTTTATGACTCATATGAATGAATCATAGATACAAAGTTAAGAACGGCGAGCCACATCTCACAATTTAAGATGCAACTCGATTTAATAATTATCGCCGATGTCTACAAAATTGCGACGTGATAAGAGATTTGAATGGTTGCTTATGAATTTTCGAACAAATGCACAATACATAAAATTGTAAAAACCATTGGAAACAATTCTTGATTGTATTTAAGTCTACATTCTGTTCCGTTTAATATTCATACCATACATCGTAACATTATCATTAAAACTCTATGTTTAATCTGTCTAGAGATTATACAATGCTATAGATGGGCATATAAGATCGATTATTGATTCACATAATAAATAAACGTAAAATAAGACATTGACGCACTGATTAGCTGCAATAAAGAATATCCTCTTAAAAAGTTTGAAATATATTGCATCGATTAAATTCAGATATAATTTTTACCGTGGCGAAGCCTTCTAAAGATCCCATAAACAATCCTCCAATAAATATCTGTAAAGTTTTAGTGCCTCTTTGCAACAGGAACAGTATTAGCTTCTGTATATGTAAGGGAGCTACATACCATTGAACATTGTATCTGTGAAATGACAATTAATAATTTTATAATGATAAAATAATTCATCAATAATTTAAGTTAATTCCCTTTTATAAATAGTAACGCGTTCTTACGAAATATTTTAGTTTCAATTTTGCGGGAAAAATTTTATATTGTATTTTATATTTATTAATTCCAGCTTGCATTGCACAAAATTTATCTTTCGCGTATCACAAGAGAATATTTCTTACACTGTAGTAAATATGCTATTGTTATGATCCATAATTTGTTGCACCATATCGTTGGCGAGGAATGTATATAGGTAATATGTATTCATAAATATTAAGGACTGAATCAACTTTTCGCCAATACATTCAGATGACATTTCTCGAAAAATCTGTAATGTGAACTGATTATTTGAAAGTTTAATAATAAAACGATCTGCCTTCCGAAGCTCTTTCGTTTCCAGCGCGGATTAGCTCGTCGGGAAATCCAGGATTCGGAGCAGATTTTAAGAAATAAAACACGCTCGGGTGTAGAGTGAAATATCGATAATAATTTATTAGAAATCTAGATTAATAGGTACAAAAACGTAACAGCTAGTTATAGGTACACGACGGTATGTATTTGTTCGCGGTGGTGTCGGTACCATCGGTTGCGTTGTGCGGACGGTCAGGGATTATTCCCTTCTGATGGCCGGTTTTAGTGATTATCGGTCGTATGATTAAATGATTTTACCAACTATTGTGGCGACGGTGAGTTACATACCTATGGGATTTATCTCGTTGTCGGTAAGTTCGCTGTCGCGGATCGTGTTGCGCGAATACGATTTGACGCGGTCGATGCGCGGTGATTTAGGCGGCGGGAATGTTGTCTTTTTCCGAAACGGTGTCACGGTTTCTCGCCTATCGTAGGGAGACCTAGATGGGAGGACCGGGTGGCGCCCGAGAATCTTCGGGGAAGGCCCGGAGACTCCGTACCCTCTTGGTGTGTGACCCGGTTTGAGGTGGAGGACTGTCGTCTGGCTGGAAAATCCCGAGCTAGGGCGGAGAAACCTCTCACCTTCTGGAGACGGGACGACAGGGTGGAGGGTCAAGTTGGTTCTCTTTGCTCGGAGGGATCGACGGCCGGAAAATCCTTAGCGGAGGCGGAGAGTCCTCTCACCTCACTACGTCGGTATAGTTCCGGGTTCGGAGAAAATGAGCGGATCGGCGGAGAGCGGCGGCCGAGAATCCTTGGGCCGGGCTTACTCTGGCGATTGGCTCGGTCTTTTTCCGGAGTGGCAATTCTCGGCTTTGCGGTAGAGACAATGTCTCTTCGGCAAGTTTTGCCGTGGAAAAAGGTCCCTTCCTTTTTGGAACTCAGGTTTATATACCCGCTGGACTCGCGGTGGCGGCCTAGTGCGGTGGGAATTTGTGCGTGTGGCTCATGCGCATTCGATTTCGGAGTCGCTCGCGGTGGGGTAGCGGTGCCTTGCCGCCGCGCCGCGTTCGATTATACCCGGCCGCTTGACGGAAACGCCCGAGCGGACTTAGCCGCGTAATGCGCTTCCCGCGCTATTACTTCGGCGTTTCTATGTGAGATTAAAAAAGGGCGCACCGCGCCTTTCCGCCTGATCGGTTCTTGTTCGGGCGGCTTCCGACGGTTGTTCATCGGGAAAACGATGTCTGTTATGGGGGGCATCGTTACAAGTTTAAGAATAAAAAATCTAACTTACTCGATAAAGATTGAGACTCGCGTAAAGCAGTCCATCCAATATTAAAATGAAATACGATGTATTAAATGAGGATATAAAAATGTTGACAATCCTTTAAGAAGGAAAAAAATATTAGTAGCTGTATAATATGTATCGTAACATATAGAAATGAACTCAGAGATGAATTTTTTGGCCATTTCCAAATGCAATTTCTATTTGATACTGACGCTTTTTTTAAATTATCTTTTTTATTAAACGTTAATGTTTAAGTCATAATAATATAGCTATACAAAGTTTTAAATAAAAGTTTTTAAAAAAAGTTTACATATAAAATATAAAATTTGTTTAAAATTAATTTATACAATTATTATCACGAGTCTTACAATTAAACGAGTATTTAATTATTTAAATTATAACTTAGAAATATCAATGAACTGATATTTTTACTAGAAAGACATTTGACGACAGATTAATCTCAGAGCTTGTATCTGAAAGGACTTCCAGATATTACGATACATCCTGTATGTACACATGTTTGATGAATACCGTACTTTAAAGCTCTGCGATGCATATCTACAGCATAAATTATGCTCTTGTGAATCAGATTCACACTTCTCGTACCGTTCATTCGTCTCATATCGATTGTCATGATCCGTTCCATACGATAACTGTAATTGATATGCTATAATTGTATAATAATTTATATTCGTATAATGTGTGAGTAGTGTCACGTTATCTTGTCTTATTATACACGTTATCTTATCTTAAAATCCTAAGATAAAACCAGTATAGTTTCATATTGATTTAACGTGACATAACAAACATATTTACAACACAAGTTTAAGTAATCATTAATTTTACTATTAATTTTCTCACCTGGCAACTTTTAACATTCCGCAGACATGTTGCATATATGTTATTAACATTGTTCCCGTCGCTACCATTGCAAGTATTCCTATGCAGAATGCCAAATCCGCATGCAATATAATTAAATAAAAATATTTTTCTTGATCGATGAAATACTCTGTGATGATCTGTGGCGATGTATACGATTGGGTCTCATTTGCAGAGAATACAATATCGAAAACGTACGGTAAAAATGGTGAAAGGATAAAAGAAATCATGCTGAAGATAACGAGTACTAAAGAAAATCAGTTATAAAAATTATTAATTAATGTTTCTAATAATTCTCGAGTTTAAGAAAGTCAGTTCCAATGATTTTGACAATGAAAGAGGATGACCTCTATAATATGTATATATCAAAGTCAAAATCATTAGAATTGACGCCCCTAAACTGCACAATTGCTATATTATTGTTTAAGTACTATTGTATATTCTAAATTTATTTTTATTTCAATCTTCCATTGTGTCTATGACATCATCCAATGTACATAACTATATGGCTATTTCAAATTCCGTGCTCGCATATGCACATTTCTCAAAATATATTAGATATAGATAAAAGACTGTAAAGAAAGATATTTTTATTTCGAAAATATTATTTGATTGAAATTTTCCGTAGATATGATTATCTTTTCATTATGCTCTTTTTACATGTGTAAAAAATACAGAAGGGTGGCTGCGTGGATTTTAAATAATAATAAAGCAATATATATGTATGTGTGATCACTTGATACAATATTATCACACATACGTGCGCATTGCTTTATTATCAGTAAATTAATTACTTAGAAAAAGTAGTATGCCTTTGCTGTACATATAGTCACTTTAAAAAATATGAGTAAAATATGATTAAAATTTAAGACATAATATTTCACATCCGCAAATAATTCATTTAATTTATAGAAACAGTATTTGAATTTAAATGAAATCTACACATTTTATAAGTGATAAAAATTGAGAATTTTTTTGTCTTACGAGTAAGTAGTTCAGTATAACGTTTTGCCATGTTCCAATATTTTTCTATAATGGCAATTTCTCCTTCGTCTCTTAACTCATCGTAAGTGTGTTGAAGTAGTTCTAATAAATATTTTACCTGTCGTTACAATGATTTTCTATGCTACTTGTTACGTAAAAGTTAATACTGTAATATATTACACGCGTTTATTCATAAACGAAGAATAGTATTATAATAATACACTTACAACATCCATATTAAGGTAGAATGAAAAATATGTTATTACGAAGTTACAAAAGAAAGATGTAACAGAGACAATTTCAATAACTAACTGCAAATCACATTTAGAAGTCGCAAATGTTGTAAACTGAATGAAAAATAATTTTACTGAATGATCTGGATTTTTAAAAAATGATACTGTGTCTTGTCAGCAATTAAGAGGATTTAAATTAGTGATTATACAATATATATTTTTTTTCTATGCAGTATAATTGAACAAAAAGCGCAAATGTAACCATACTAACATGATAATAATTATATAATTAAGGCATGTTATTTTAATATATATTATAATTATATATAAATTTAAATACCAAATTACTATCAATAAAAATGGTGATAATTTATTAGTTATTAATCAATTATTATTATTAATAAATAAGAACATTTTTCATAAAAATCTACTAAAATATATTGTCTTACCTGAAATACGATAAAGCTTCCTAAAATTCCATAGTGCAAGGTCAGTTGCAATTGGACAAGTTTAGATTGCCCATGAGGCCACAATCCAATCGCAAGCAAGAGAATTCGATTCAGACTAAAATACCGATCCTTGACGTTGATCATTTCTTCGAGTATCGAAATACATATGACTGCAAAGAAGTCGTGGATATTCTTGGTCCATCCCCTCTTTTCAACCGATCGATTGAATACTCCTTCTTTTAGCGTTTAAATTTTATTATGAAACTATAACACTAACATTAAAGAACATTATTATAATGAAAGTTAAACACTTACAATTTTGTAATTTTTACTTCGAAGAAGTTTACGATTAAGTGGTCGATGCGACGCATAAGAAATTTAACAGTCGTCTTCTTCCCATCAAAATGAGGAAAAAAAACATTTGAAGAAAATATCCCCACATCAAAGCAATGCTGGCGTATTCTGTTTTAGTTTCGGTATCGTTTATTTACATATTCACACATACTATATGATGTTTCATGTTTGAAAGAGAGTTTATCAATTTGAAATATATTAATATATTTTTTATCTCAAATTCGTATTGTCGTCATCACTAGCAAATAATATCATAACAGAAATTGTTTTATTTTGCATTTTTCTACATCTTTATACATACCATTCACTTATGATCAGAAATTTTTTTTTTTAAATGATAGGTGCTAGTATACATAAATTTAATTAATATTAATTATTTTAATTTTATATCTGAGAGAAATGCTTATTAGTATAAAAATTGCGCGTATAAATAGGGAAAATTAATCATCAATGAAACAATATAAAACTAACACTATATAATTAAATTTATATTTTACATATTTGAAGAATGTGGAATGTAGATACGTTAGTTTTATTCATCAAAATTATTTGCAAAAGTTTGACTAATAAAACAATATTTTGGATTAAATAATTTTTATTTTTCATATTTTGCTTGAGCGAAATTTCTAAACTACATGCTTAAAAGTAAGATTTTTTACTTTTTAAATCATATAAATTATATAATATATATGTATATAATAATATATATTATTATATACATTTTAATTAATTATACATATATCATGCTATTGGATTCATTCTTCAGTCTTTTTTATTGCGTCGAATATATAACAACAAAATAAGATAACGAAGCCTTTACCAGCTGCAATAAATTATATCATAAATTATATATTCAACACATCTATTGTATGCTGTCTCAAATAAACTCCGAGACATGATATATTTTCTTACCATAGCAAAACATTCAAACGATCCGATAACTAGTCCTTTGAGATTCAAATTAAAATTTTTAGTGCCTCTTTGCAATAAAAAAAGTATCATTTTTTGTATATATAAGGGCATCACATACCATTGAACGCTGTATCTGCGAAATTATAAAATTGATCGAACAAGATAATTGATACACAGTTGAAACATTATGTTTTTTTGTTAACAAATATGCCGGTTAAAATTTTTGTGTTAAATATTTAACACATTCATGTGTCAATTTAACATATTGCTGTTAATTGAATTCAAGTGTTAAATTATTCAAACAACTAAAGATAAATGTAAAAATAACATATATTTTTAATTTTACACAATATATATGTTTCGTGTTATTAATAACAGGATTTATCTGTTAAAGTATACAGAAAAATCTGTTGATTTTTCTTCCATAATAGAAGTGAGAGTGACCACTAGAGTCATAGATCGTCACTTGTTACTGTTACTTCTCAGTGTAATCTCAACGTAGCTTGATGTCTCTCGACGTTTCTCGTCGTCTCTCGACGTATCACTTCATCAGAGTGATCTGAAATTTGCTTTTTGTCATTTGTACGTACATTATTATTATTAATTACTGTATTCTCTCTCTCTTTCTCTCTCTCTCTCTCTCTCTCTCTCTCTCTCTCTCTCTCTCTCTCTCTCTCTCTATATATATATATATATATATATATATATATAAAAGGAAAAATTAAACAATAATAAAACTACGAAGAGAGAGGGATATATATATATATATATATATATATATATATATATATCCCTCTCTCTTTATATATATCCCTCTATATACATGGTGGGCCATTTTAATCTATGCAGTTAAAATTCTCTGCACCGAAGACAGATACCGAAAAATGGTTCAGACAAAAGTTGTTGGGGATGAAGGGGGTCACACAATGGTACTAGTGAATTTGACCTTCAAGGTCATTTTCAAGGTCATATGGGAGTTATGATGACATTTTTAAATGGGAACCCCTATTTTTTATCCCGGATTTGAAAAGAGCGGGAAATTTTACGTATAAAATGGTTATTTTGTAAAGGTCATTTCAAGGTCACTGAAGGTCAAATATGCGAAAATAGTTGAAATTGTATCCGTTGACATTGCAAGCATTTAAAAAAGGTTCAGATCACTTTCAGAGATGCAATGGTCTACCGAGCATGAACGACTTTGAAGGTACTACCGTTATCAAGGTCGTTGAAAGGTCAAAATCTCAAAAATTACTCAATTTTTTATAATTTTTGTAAATTTTGGACATGAACTTTTTACTCTGAATTACGGAAGTTGAATAGACATTTAAAGCTCGATAAAACCGACCACCCAATAATGATCCTCATTTTTTCCAGGGTCATAAGTTTCCTACGTTTAGCACTATCCAGGAACAACGACGTGGACGTAATAGGATTATGTTCCCTTCGGGGTGCTTGATTATCAAAGTGAGTCCCCTTGCCTCTCACTATTCGGGGTGCTTGATTATCAAAGTGAGTCCCCTTGCCTCTCACTATTCGGGGTGCTTGATTATCAGAGTGAGTCCCCTTGCCTCTCACTATTCGGGGTGCTTGATTATCAGAGTGAGTCCCCTTGCCTCTCACTATTCGGGGTGCTTGATTATCAGAGTGAGTCCCCTTGCCTCTCACTAGTGTTATTATGTTATTACGATTATATCTTTAGCCACGAAGCAAATGTTCAAAGTTGCCTCCATTTGCATTAAGGCATAAAGTTAATCGCATTTGGAAATGTCGAACGGTGTTTAGCAAAGTCTGTCTGGGAATTGCTGCGCACGCTTGACGAATGCGGTCTTGCATATCATCTCGAGTTGTGGGTCGTTGTTGATAAACAACATTCTTTAAATAACCCCACAAATAAAAATCAGGGGATGTGAGATCAGGTGAGCATGGAGGCCAGTTAATGGGACCTCCTCGTCCGATCCATCTTTCATGAAACCTTTCATTTAAAAACTCCAGTACGGTTCTTGCGAAATGTGGTGCTGCACCATCCTGCTGAAGCCACATTCTTTGTCTTGTATCCAAATCTACATTATCCAATAAGTCTGGCAACTGATCTCTTATCAACTCCAAGTAGGTTAGTGTATTGACATTTTCTTCAAAAAAATAAGGACCGACTAAATATCCATTTATAATTCCACACCACACCATAAGACTCCAGCGATTTTGATGGTCTACAGATCGATGCCAGTGAGGATTCTCATTTGACCAGAAATGGCAATTGTGCTTATTCAGTTGTCCATCACTACAAAATTTAGCTTCATCTGAAAAAGAACAAACCTAAAAAATTCTGGACTATTCTCTACTGTCTGCAAAGCCCATTGGCAAAATTCAATTCGCTGTTGAATATGACGTTCCTTTAATTCTTGCACTAACGTTATGTGATACGCATGATATTTAAGAACTTTTAAGATTCTTAAAAATGTTCTTCTTGGTATACCAATTTCTGTTTCAACCTGACGACTACTGATATGAGGGTCAAGATGTATAGCTGCAAGAATAGTTACAACGCGAGGGTCATTTTCGTTGTACTCGTGGCATCTGCGCTGGCGAGTAAAATGCCCATCACGAGCTCTTCCACTTAAACTACGTATTGTTATATCTGTAGGGTGTCTTCTGTCTGGATATCGTTCAGCATAAAGCCTTGCTGCAGCACGATAATTGTTATCGCATACTCCTAAAACCATTATCATGTCAACAATTTCAGTGGGAGTATAATCAGACATTTTTAAGACTGTTTAATTTTAATGCGCCACTGAAGTAATGAAATGTTAATCAAAATTAAACCGACCTCTAAAAAAGAGAAATATCGAATAACTAATCACACGTACTTTTAATGTACACACTGATAGAAACAGGTAGGTATTCCAGCGAATAATTGAGTAAGGATTAATTCAGTACTCGCAACGAAATGTAAATGCCAATTTTAGATCAGCAATATTTGTTGCTTCTGCAACCAATTGGACTGGCCACGACTGTAGTGGCTCTTTAAACAATTAATGATTGTCTGTTCTTCATACTAGCTGTTTTCTGAAAGGCCTTATTAAATGTATTACGTCCCTATGATACTTTCATCATGAGTTATTTTGATCCAGGAAGCGGGAAAATGCGTTAAGCACTATAATGTTATTATTATACGCGGAAGAGTCGTAGAATAATAATAATAATACTAATAAGACCTAGCCGTGTGTCGAAAGTATTGTTGTTATTGATACTATTATTATTATGTATTTTATGTAACGCAGTACGATTTCCGCGTTTTATCGTGCGCGACTTTCCTACACTAAGTAGCGCTTTATCGTACACGACTAAAAGAATATAATAAATTACCTTAAAACGTATTAGTAGAATACAGTGCCCATATTACGTACTCTATTCAAGCTATAACCTGCAATAAACGTATGTAGAGCATTGTACGCGGTAGTCGCATACGAATGCGAAGAATATTCCTACGTATGCGAGACTCCGCAAGAGGGTCGGTTGTCATTTTATTGTACTATTACGTTTTAAGGCACTTTATTGTACAATTCCAAATGCGTTTAACTTTATGCCTTAATGCAACTGGAGGCAACTTTGAACATTTTCTTCGTGGCTAAAGTTATAATCGCACATGATAACAATAACAATAGAGTGGCACTGTGATAAACTTACAAACTTACTTACTGTGCCCAAAACTTACAAAAATTATAAAAAATTGAGTAATTTTTGAGATTTTGACCTTTCAACGACCTTGATAACGGTAGTACCTTCAAAGTCGTTCATGCTCGGTAAACCATTGCATCTCTGAAAGTGATCTGAACCTTTTTTAAATGCTTGCAATGTCAACGGATACAATTTCAACTATTTTCGCATATTTGACCTTCAGTGACCTTGAAATGACCTTTACAAAATAACCATTTTATACGTAAAATTTCCCGCTCTTTTCAAATCCGGGATAAAAAATAGGGGTTCCCATTTAAAAATGTCATCATAACTCCCATATGACCTTGAAAATGACCTTGAAGGTCAAATTCACTAGTACCATTGTGTGACCCCCTTCATCCCCAACAACTTTTGTCTGAACCATTTTTCGGTATCTGTCTTCGGTGCAGAGAATTTTAACTGCATAGATTAAAATGGCCCACCATGTATATAGAGGGATATATATAAAGAGAGAGGGATATATATATATATATATATATATATATATATATATATCCCTCTCTCTTCGTAGTTTTATTATTGTTTAATTTTTCCTTTTTTTATAAAATTGTAATGATGCCTCCGGGCACCGTTACTAGCCGGCGAACATCAGCTGGCTCCCGCCGACCGACCATCCGTCGGCGGGGATGTGGGGCGTACGTCGCCCCAAAACCATTTAAACGCCTTCACCCCGCATAAGCGGAAAGCCGTAAGCGCATAGCGCGGTGCGCCGAGCGACTCCGAACGGAGCCGAGTGGTCCCGACGGAAAGCCGCGCGCGCCTCCGAGGAACCATCGCCGGTCCCTCTATCTCCCGCGCCTCCGAGCCCAGAGTATAAAAAGTGGCCCATTTGAGAGATCGAGACGATTCCTGAGCGAGTCGCTCCTCGAGCCACACTCGCTATCCCAGAGACCGAGGTAGGGCGTTCCCTGTCTCTGCCGGATTATCACGGCCGAACCGATACCAGAATCCGAATCCCGAAAGAGTCACCTAGGTAGGACTTACCCTGCCGCCACAGCGAGTCTTCCGTGGTGCTTCTACAGCTCCATCGAGGGCTCTAATGAGTATAGTACCCGAGGTAGGCATTCGCAGTACTTCCGCCGGCAATACGGGCTATACTCACTTAAGCCACTCCGATACCTGAAGAGCACGACCCGGGGCAGGCATCACCTCCCTCCGCCGACCATGCTCAAACCAGTATCCTAGACCCTCGTGGAAATCGCTGAGTATAGAAGCCGGGGTAGGCATTCGCCTTACTTCCGCCGGCAATACCGGCTATACTCCAGCATACGAAAGACCCGGGGTAAGCATCGCTTTCCTCTGCCGGTTCACCAACCGTGCTCAGATCAAGTATAATTGCGTAAAACCAGGCCCCGCGTGCCAAATACGACCCACGTGGGCACAAGCTGTCAACCGTGGCGCGCACGCTGTCACCGCGTGCCGTCACCACGCTGTCACCGCAGCTCATGCGACAAGCCACGAACGCGCCTGCGCCGGACACGATTGCGTAACACACGGAAACCTTGTAATAGCTCACGCTATCGAATCGCGTACGAGATCCATTCGCGACCGATTGTGTATCTCTAGCTGTACATACATATATATATATGCATCCTCATTTTTAATATTACTCTAATTTCTTATATTACATTCTCATTTCTTTTGTATATAATTTATTCTGTAATAAACTCTTTTATTATTTTATTCAAAAAATACTTTGTCGTGTCGAGTCTCCCGACACCTTCTCCCACGAACCCGGGCATCCGACGAGCTAGGCCGTCGCGAGAAGCAGGGTTGTTTTAAAATTGACTTAAAGACAAAAGTCATTATTTATTATTAATGTTGTTCTTTTTATTTCAGAACCAGAACAGCCGGACGCAAAAAGAAGTTTGCGAGAGGTGCTGCAAAATATCTAGCAGAAGCTGGATATTTTGTCGCAGCAGCAGTAGCAACAGCAGTCGCTGCCAAAAAATAATAAAGATATTTTTTTTAATTCAAAAAATTTATAGCTTTCGTACTTGCTATAAAAAAAGACTATTGATCATTTTTTACTTCAATATTGCTCGATCTTAAGCCTTCGCATTGTAATAATTATTTAAATTTTATAATTATATTATTAATTAATATATTTGATTTCATTATGTATGGTAATATGTATTAATCATGTATATTTATACTTTTCAGAAAAAAAGAAAGACAGGCCGAGCAGCGGGCAGAGCCAGAGCCCGCTGGTATATGCAGCGAGGTCGAGAAGGACGAGGAGGTCGAGGGGGACAAGCGGGCCAATGTAGCCGAAGTCGAAATTTTATTAATATGTATTTTTAAGAAAAATAAAAAATTAAATTTATAATGTATATTTTATAACTGTTATTTATTATCTTATGTATATAAAACATACACACAGAAAAATCTATACTACAAGTAAAAATCTATACTACAAGTAAATATTGTTCTAAATATTTGGTAAATTTATATATCTGTAAATCTATCGTAAAGTCATCATAAACACCACATTTACTTAAAACATATTCTGAATTAATAACGAGTATATCTTAAACTATTATTAAGAAAATATTCTTAGCTGAAGAAAAATATTACTTATACAAAATAAAATAAACTAAGCAATTTCTTTTCTCGTTTGTAGAATGAATATTTTTCTGTGTGTACCTACTCTCTATATTGTAATATTAATAGTTTATTAGTTTATTATAATAAGTTTTCGTATATTATAAAGGTAAGACCAGTATAAACGGGAAATACAAAAATTCTCGCACGTTCTCGCAAACTCTCTCGAATACTCTCGCAAACGCTCTGCTCGCTCGACAAACTCAGATTCTCGACTGACTCTCGACCTCTGACTCTCACACACTGACTGCCAGTCGTCCAACGCTTCTCTTTATATTCTCTCGCAATCTCACAAAAACACATCAAACGCTCTCCGCACTCTATTGTACGAATATTCAGTCGCCGCCATCAATCGACGCCGAAAATCGTATACTTCTTAAAGACGACACCGCTACCTCTATGAAACGATGCCGCTGTCTCGAGCAAACGACGCCACTGTCTCGAGCGATGCCGGTTCTCTTTACCGGACGTAACGTGTTCGCTCATGCTCTCTCACTCTCTCGTTCTCTCTCTCTCTTACTCTCTCACGCTCGTTCTCTCTCACATACTCTCTCTCTATCTCTTACTCTCCATCCATCCATCTCTATCTCTATCTCTCGCACATCCTACACTCGGCCATTCTGCAGGGACATTCGTCCCCGAATGTCTTCGTCTTCGTCTTCGCTTTCGTCCTCGGAGTTATCACTCGCAAACTCCACCCACGGTTTCATATGATCAACGGATGTTGACGTCTTTATTGGTCTTTCATGCTCACCCACTCTTTGTACAAGATATCGGTCATTTCGCAACACTCTCGTTACAATATATGGACCTAAATACTTGTTAGCTAATTTTAAGCCGGGGCCTAATTGTGTACGTTTTATCGCTACCAAATCATTCTCGCTATACTTCGTAGCCGCTTTTCGCTTTTTTCCAAAAATTAATCGATTCTCACGCTGAACTTTCGCTATGGATTCTCTCGCTTGCTTACGCAAATCGCTTCGACTATTTTGTAAATCATCCACCCATTCCATCTCTAATAACTCTCGAATATGGGGATCATCCCGCATACGCGCGTGAACGCCGAACATCAAATGAAATGGAGTAGTACCAATACTCCTCTGAGTCGTACAATTTAAATACAGCTGAGCTAAATTAAGAAACTTGAACCATTCTTCTCGTTTAGGATCTGACAACTTAGTTAGCAATGGTATAAGAATTCGATTCATTCGCTCTATCTGACCATTCGCTCGCGGTACTCCAGTTGTAGTTAATATATGATTTATACGCTCTGTCGTACAATACTCTTCGAATTCTTTAGACGTGAATGCGGTACCGCGGTCTGAAATTATACGTCGCGGGTTACCGAAAATCACTGATTGTTTTTTAAGCTTATCGATCACTTCCGCCGCGTTTGTACTTTTAGTTGGATATAACCATATGAATTTCGCGAAAGCATCGACAACCGCAAAAATGTGTTTGTAATTTTTCCTCGTAGAGGGCAACGGCCCTAAGTGATCCACATGATACGTGTCTAAAGGCAGCTCACCTTTTTCTATGCTATTTAAATATCCCTCTTGCTTGCCCTGTTTCCTTTCCGCTAGGATGCAAGCCACACAATTCTTTATCACTTTCTCGATCTTTGGTTTTACATTTGGTATATAATAATCTTTAAATAACAACGCTTCAGTCTTCGCAATCGAAAAATGGCCTCGCTCGTGTGCCTGTTTAATAATTTGCGTGCGCATCGCTTTAGGAACAACTAGTAAAATATCCGCGTTATGCTTCTTAAATAATAAATCATTTTTTATCACGTAGCTATCGATATTTCTTCTTTCACCGCATCGAATATTTTCTTTACATCGCAGTCATCTTGTTGTGCTTGCTTAAATTTTACCGTCAAACTATCGCGTTCGTCTAAGGCCATACACACTGGAAGAGGATTGCGACTCAACGCATCGACATGCATCATATTTTTTCCTGGCCTGTGCTCGATAATATAATCAAATTCCTCTAAAAGAAGCGCCCAACGTGCCACGCGCACACACAAGTCTCTTTTATGCATCGTTAACGCGAATGCACGGCAATCTGTTATTATTTTAAAGGGGATTCCTAACAAATAAACACGAAATTTTATTAGAGCTTTGACAATAGCGAGTACCTCTAATTCGTAGCTCGTATATCGCCGCTCCGCGGGCGAGGTTTTGCCACTAGAATAATAAATCGGATGAAGTGCATCATCTACGTCACTTTTCTGTAAAAGGATCGCACCGTAACCGTCAATTGATGCGTCCGTATGTAATTCCGTCGTCGCGTTTACTCTATATAAATGTAATACGGGCTTATCACACAAAATATTTTTTAAATTGATAAACGCACTTCTTTCTCCTTCTCCAAAATGAAACGTCACATTAGATTTTAGTAGATTAGTCAACGCGCGCTATAATTGAATATCTCGGTACAAATTTTCTAAAGTATCCGCTCAACCCTAGGAAACCTTGCACTTGCTTTATATTAGTCGGCTCTGGAAATTTGCGTACTGCCTCGATTTTACGTTCGGAAGGGTATATTCGACCGTCTTCTATTATATGACCGAGAAACTCTATTCTAGTTTGTAAGAAACAACATTTACTCCAATTTATATTTAATCCCGCCTCACTCGCAATTCTCAAAATAATCTCAAAATTTTTTATTCCTACTTCTTCATTTTCCGAGGGGATTATTAAATCGTCTAAATACGTCAAAACTATCTTATCGCGTATCGCTTCGCTAAACGTCGCATTAATAAATCGTTGAAACACCGAAGGGGAATTACAAAGTCCGAGCGGTACCTTTAAAAATTCGTAATGTCCATCCGGGACAATAAAAGCCGTATACTTCTGACTGTCTTTATCTATGGGAACGTGGAAGAACCCGTTTCTCAAATCAAGCGTACTAAAATATCTCGCGTTTTGCAGAAGATCTAATTGATCCTCTATGAGGGGAAGTGGAAATCTATCGCGCACGATCTTCTTATTAAGTTGTCGATAATCGACACATAGTCTCGTATTTCCATCTTTTTTATCAACTAAAACTACCGGGCTTGCGTAGTCAGAAAGAGAAGGTTGCACAATGCCATCTCGTAACCACTCACTAATATGCGCGTTTACTTTTTCTCTTTCGATCGGCGATAATCGTCGGTCTCTTTGATATACCGGCTCTTCGTCTTTCAAAACAATCGACATCTTAACTCCAGTTTCTCTAACTTTGACAGGAGAGTAATCACTAATAATATTTTCAAGAGCTGATCGATGCTCATTATTTGAAATATATGTTAAATCTATTTTGTCTGTTTCTTCGCGACTCAAATTTATTTGGAAAATCTCTGGCAACTCTTCACGACTCTTTGCTCCGATTTCCTCCACGGGGCTAATCAACACGTTTCCGTTTTTTACACGCAACTCGATCGTATTCAAAAAATCGGTTTCAATAAGAAACTTATGCCTAATCATATCATTCTCGACAACACGTATTAAGACAGAATATGAATGGTTATCTACTGTTAATTCAGCACGAAATTCTCCGAGCGCTACGTTTACTTTTGATCCTACGCCGCTAAACCGCGTCTCTTTGCGTTCCAACGGGGGAGATCCTATATCGATATACATATCCGCGCGCATAATACATAGATCGCTTCCGGTGTCAACTAACGCGATAACATTATGACCGTTTACCGCAACTTCTTTAATACATTTTGTCTGAGTTACCTGCGTTACAGTATAGCTACTTTTTACATCACTCTGTTTTTCAGCACACTTCGACGCAATATGTCCTCGTTCGCCGCACTTAAAACATTTCGGGCCACTTTCCTTTGTCGGGCAGTCCTTTCCAAGATGATCGGGTAGACCACAGTTAAAGCACCGCTTCTTTTCACTAGATGCCGCTTCCTTGCGCTCACTTTTTCCGCTCTCGCTGCTCTTGTCCGTCTTCGGCCGAAACTGCGTCTTTCCCTCGTCGTTCTTCGTCGCTGGATATTTTTTATCCCAGAGCGTGATTCGCTCAAACTTCTCTAATAACGCCGCCTCGTATCGAGACCGCTGAGTCGTGCCTGGTCCCTCAATGCACGATCAGGTATGCCGTCGATGATATACTCGACTAGTTCCTCTTCTACAATTGGTACGCGATTTCCGAGAATAATCTTCTGATGTACGTAATCGCTAAATGTCTCGCCTTTTTTCCACATTCTCTCTTCGAATTTTTTGCGAAGCACTATTCTGCTTGGTCGATGGTCGAACATGGCCTTGATTTCACAGAGAAGCGCTTCCACACTTATTTCCACGAGTTCCGATTTCGAATGCAGCCATTCCAACGCTTTTCCTCTTAGCCGCATGCCGATGAGTATTCTCGTGTGTTCGTCGTCCAGTCGATAGGTCCGCTTTAATAATTTTAACTGCTTTTCCCACGTCTCGAAGTTACCCATCGTACCGTCGAATGTAGCGAGGAGTTCGGCTATGGCACTGATATTAAGTCTTGGTTGTACCAGCCTGGGCTCTGTTTCAACACGTGCGTCTGGTATACGAGCAGCCGATTGTGATTGCGTCCTCAATAATTCGAGCTTTCGCCTCAATACTTCTAACTCCAGCTCAAAGGCACGCATATCACGAGAACGATGTTCCGGTTGTACGTCCGTCCTTCCTTCGCCCATACTCCCGCCGACAGCTCCTTCTGCACTTCCTGCCGTCTGAGTCTCTAGCTGCTTCTCCGTCCACATACCGAAGGACACAGCTTTTTCTAGTCGTAACACTAGCTCACTTTTCGAACCCGAACAGGATAGTCCTAGCTCTCTCAGCTTATTCTTCAATTCCACTACTGTTAAGTCACTTGCACTCTTAGCACTCA
The DNA here is from genome assembly GCA_928718305.1 of Tetramorium bicarinatum. NCBI lineage: Eukaryota > Metazoa > Arthropoda > Insecta > Hymenoptera > Formicidae > Tetramorium > Tetramorium bicarinatum. Next base: position 10,357,208 of record OV788326.1, read on the forward strand.
TATCGTCTTAACTCGACTCGAACTCATTAATTCTCACAACGCGACGAGAGACAGTCACTTTCCGAAACTCGTCGTATTTCGAACCGCACTGGCCATATCCCGAACGCGAGCCCCCAAATTTTGTAGTATTAATAGTTTATTAGTTTATTATAATAAGTTTTCGTATATTATAAAGGTAAGACCAGTATAAACGGGAAATACAAAAGTTCTCGCACGTTCTCGCAAACTCTCTCGAATACTCTCGCAAACGCTCTGCTCGCTTGACAAACTCAGATTCTCGACTGACTCTCGATCTCTGACTCTCACACACTGACTGCCAGTCGTCCAACGCTTCTCTTTATATTCTCTCGCAATCTCACAAAAACATCAAACGCTCTCCGCACTCTATTGTACGAATATTCAGTCGCCGCCATCAATCGACGCCGAAAATCGTATACTTCTTAAAGACGACACCGCTGCCTCTATGAAACGATGCCGCTGTCTCGAGCAAACGACGCCACTGTCTCGAGCGATGCCGGTTCTCTTTACCGGACGTAACGTGTTCGCTCATGCTCTCTCACTCTCTCGTTCTCTCTCTCTCTTACTCTCTCACGCTCGTTCTCTCTCACATACTCTCTCTCTATCTCTTACTCTCCATCCATCCATCTCTATCTCTATCTCTCGCACATCCTACAATATTGTAAACATACATAGAGAAATATATTCATTCTACAGTCGAAAAAGCAATTACATATTTTATTTTATTTTATTTATGTAATAGTTTTTTTCAGCAAAGAATATTTTCTTAATAATAGTTTAAGATATACTCGTTACAAGTTCAGAATGGGTTTTAATTAAATGTGATGCTTATGATGACTTTATGATAGATATATAAACTTACCATATATAAATAAAACCATGTATAAATACTTAGAACAAGTATATTTACTCGTAGGTAGTATATATTTTTCTGTATAGTCTATATTATAAACATACTCTACTATATTTTATATATATCGTTGCACCCGTGTCGTTCGGCTCGGGAGAAGAAACGGTGCGAAGTCGTTCTTTCGACGCGGTTGCTAAGGACGTTGAGTTGTTATCGAGCTGTCTTACCGTTTGCATGTTCGGTTACTTTGTTCTCTAAGAATAAATCTGATTTTCCCTGAGAGAGAGTTATTCTCTCGCGTTCCGGAAGGAGCGCGGACGTGTACGCGAGAGAGCGGGAGTGCGAAAGAGACTTCGCGCGAGCGCAACACATGTATATAAAAATATATATATATGTATATATATACTTAACAAAATTACCTTTTCAAAAAAAGGTACAAAAATGCGCCAAGTATACGCGCTCAAAAACGCCCAAAAAATTACGCCTTAAAAAAGAATCCTTCTACAAAACTACGCCTAAAAAAAGAACTCTTGTATTAGTTACCTTTGTACAAAAAAAGATTTTTCCTACAAAAAATGTGATATCAAGGAAGTGCGCCAACTAAAAATGGATAGTTCATAATACTTTTTGGTTAGTGTTTATAGTCTGTAAGAAATAAAGGAGATAATATAAAGCAAACAAATAAGTATTTTTATACAAATAATTATTTTAATACAAATAAATATTTTAATATATAGATATTTCAATACTATACATAAATCTTTTATAAATAAATATTTGATCGCACGCACGCACGCACACAGTGAGAAAGAGAAAGAGAGAGTTAGGCAATTAAGATATTTATTCGGTATGAAAGATAATAATTTTAACACATAATTATTTGAGTACAAATAAATTTTTTTTAAAATACTTGGCGCCGCCAAACCGAATAAATTAATTGTCTAACCTTTTCTCTCTTAATGTGTTTGTGCGTGCGCAGATATGTGTGTGTGTGTGTGTCTTTCGTATTTTCCTCCTCCTGCGTATATGTATAAATTATTGTTATCATAGTTGATAAGTTAGTATGTAATTTAGTAAGAAATGATTGTTAACATATTAAAGCAACTAAGACATTTATTCGGTTTGGCGGCGCCAAGTATTTAAAAAAAAATTTATTTGTACTCAAATAATTATGTGTTAAAATTATTATCTTTCATACCGAATAAATATCTTAATTGCCTAACTCTCTCTTTCTCTTTCTCACTGCGTGCGTGCGTGCGTGCGTACGATCAAATATTTATTTATAAAAGATTTATGTATAGTATTTAAATATCTATATATTAAAATATTTATTTGTATTAAAATAATTATTTGTATAAAAATACTTATTTGTTTGCTTTATATTATCTCCTTTATTTCTTACAGACTATAAACACTAACCAAAAAGTATTATGAACTATCCATTTTTAGTTGGCGCACTTCCTTGATATCACATTTTTTGTAGGAAAAATCTTTTTTTATACAAAGGTAATTAATAAAAGAGTTCTTTTTTTAGGCGTAGTTTTGTAGAAGGATTCTTTTTTAAGGCGTAATTTTTTGGGCGTTTTTGAGTGCGTATACTTGGCGCATTTTTGTACCTTTTTTTGAAAAGGTAATTTTGTTAGGATTTCACACATTTTGTAGTAATTATTATATCCTTTTTGAGGCGTAGATTTTTCGTGCGATTTGAAAGGATCTCGACGTCGATTATTTCGATGTTTTTACAAAATATTATTTAAAAAACATTTCGCTACGTCTACTTTTCACGTCAAAATGGGATTTGTTAATATTATAAATATTAATTTTATTTAAATAGTATGAATTCATGAATCTGATAATTGGCGACGAAAATAATAATATCACGAAAACGTGCACATGAACTACGTAGCAAATGTACACTGTCCGACAATAATTCGTTCTTAGACTCTTCTCGCGAGACAAGAGGAACATAAGAATGTATTCATGGCGCCGTCAATTGAATTTATTTTGCAGTTAGCTGGTGTCAATTGCATAGCACACGCGTTTCCTATATCTCAATTCGTTAATAATTTTGGGGATTAAAATGTTACGTCCCCGAGATGATAGAAACGAATTATTGTCAGGCAGTGTACACGTTTGGGCTGAAGGTTAACGCGTACGTGCACAATTCTGATTCTGTTCCGTGCTATGGTAAGACGGGGATTGCCTGGCACGATCTCTACGCGTGCCCCGGTGCCGCCGAATCCGTTGGTTTTCGTGGCGGATTTCCACGTCGCAATCTTCGCGACCTGGACACTCCGGTTGACGGGAGTCGCCTGGCACGGTCCCTAGGCGTGCCCCGGTACCGCCAAACTCGTTCGTTCTCGTGGCGCATCTCTGTGTTGCGATCTTCGCGACCCGGACATCCCGGTTAACGAGAGTTGCCTGGCACGGTCCCTACATGTGCCCTATGCCACCGAACTCTTTGGTTCTCATGGCGGACCCCCACATCGCATCTTCGCGACCTGGACACCCCGGTTGACGGGGGTCGCCTGGCACGGTCCCTACGCGTGCCCCGGTGCCGCCGAACCCTTTGGTTCTCGTGGCGAATCCCCACATCGCAATCTTCGCGACCTGGACACCCCGGTTGACGGGGGTCGCCTGACACGGTCCCTACGCGTGCCCCGGTGCCGCCGAACCCTTTGGTTCTCGTGGCGGATCCCCACATCGCAATCTTCGCGACCTGGACACCCCGGTTGACGGAAATCGCCTGGCACGGTCCCTACGCGTGTCCCGGTGCCGCCGAACACGTCGGTTCTCGTGACGCACCTCTGTATCGTGATCTTCGCGACCAGGACATCCCGGTTGACGGGAATCGCCTGGCACGGTCCCTACGAGTGCCCTGGTGCCGCCGAACCCGTTGGTTCTCGTGGCGCATCTCTGTGTTGCGATCTTCGCGACCCGGACATCCCGGTTGACGGGAGTTGCCTGGCACGGTCCCTATGCGTGCCCTGGTGCCGCCGAACCCGTTAGTTCTCGTGGCGCATTTCTGAGTTGTGATTCTCGCGACCCGGACATCCCGGTTGACGGGAAACGCCTAGCATGGTTCCTACGCGTGCCCCGGTGCTGCCGAGCCCGTTGGTTCTCGTGGCGGATCCCTACGTCTCGATCTTTGCGACCTGGACACCCCGGTTAACGGGGGTCGCCTGGCTCGGTCCCTATCGGGATGTGCGCTATCGGGACGTGCGCTATCGGGATGTGCGCTATCGGGATGTGTGCTATCGGGATAAAGGGTATTCGGGAATGTGTGCTATCGGGATAACATGTTTCTTTCTTTGTGCGCTATCGGGAAAATGTGTTTTTTATCTTGTGCGATATCTGGACGTGTGCTATCGGGATGTGAGCTATTGGGAAATGAGTTATTGGGAAATGAGTTAAATTTTATGTGTGCTACCGGGATGTGTGCTATCGCACCGTGCGTTATCGGGACCCTCCCTATAGACCGGGGCCTGTCTGGTCAAGTTATGACGGAAATATATTCATGTGTATGTATAAATATATGTTGCGTGTTTCCCACTGTTTTCCCATAGGCTAAGGCATATGGACTAGATGCTGGACGTAAATAGGTGAAACGGGGAACGCGAATAATGACGCGTAAAATAGAGTCGCGAAAACTGGCTCTCCTTGCGTCCTCCGTCGGCCATCCCTTCGTCGGCTCGACTCGCGTTGCCACGACGCTCATCTCCCGTAAATGCGCCGCCGTATTCCGTGTTGCTGCCGTCGCATCCACCTGGCTGCATCCCGTGGCTGTAGACATGGCTTCCGGCTGCAAGATCCGCTGATAGCTTGTACAAGTTATTTTCTTCGTGTCAATACCTGGAAGAAATCCATTTGAAAGAGATCCTAACTGATGATAATTTAGTATTATTAACGCAATGCAAAAACTTGAAACAGTTACATCTTTGTGAAGAGTTTGTGACACCTAATAATTATTCCATTATATTCGAACAATGTTCTAAATTACAAGAGATTTATTTTATATTCTGTAATATTAGCGATTGTATGATTAACCAATGGAGAGAAAAATATCCATGTGTTTCTATGTATGTTGTAAATCAATTAAATTACTAACGTTTATTATAAAATTCTCTTTACGTTTTTACTTTTTAATGAAACTGAAAACTCGCATACGCACCCGATCTTTGAACGGCATCGGGATCGATCATGTAATTTTTAGAAACGTAGAAAGTAGAAACGTAAAAAGTAGAAAGTTTCGCGTGGACTCAAGGATTCCAATTAATGGAATCGTTACATTTACATGAAACTTTTCACTTATCACATTTCTGCCCAAAGGGAAAAGTTACATGATCCTACCCAATACACGACTTGGAGGGTTCTGCCAAGTTCTGTCAGGTTCTGCTCGGGGCTGTTAGGGACGTACAATAGTCGCTACCCATAAAGTCCCTTTAATAAGAGTCTGGCCAAATAATAGCAACTTTTGATTGGTCCATCGTCTTGGCAACTCTCGCCAATAATTCAAATTATGGAAATGGCAGTAACAGTAAATTACACAGGTTTACAAGGTTTTTATCACAAAAGAAGTAAGACGTTAACCAGAAGGAATTCGGTGCGCTGAATTCAAATCTGGATTCAGAATGGCACCGTCACGTCAAGATTTTGAGATATTCTAACCTAAAAGTGCAAAAATGGCTGTTTTAGGGCATTATTGGAGTTCACTCCTGGTTGCAGAGAATTTTACCGACAAAAACTAAACAAAATACCGTAAAGTACAAGTCTTGCTGTTTAATTTCCATTTTGAAACATCCAAATAGGTTTTTTTTTCACCGAGATGCAGCAGATTTGAGTTTTTACTGCATATAGAAAATCAAATAAAGCGATGATGTTGGTTCATTTGAAATATCTTAACTCTTTTGGTTTTGAGCAATTCTGGGAAGAAGAGTGTAGTTCAAAGGGTCCCGAGGGTCGCTGTTCACGAATCTGGCATTCAGATTTCCACAATTAAACATGACGGATCTAATATGGCGGACGATGATCCAGAAAATTTAAAATTAGAAAATAAAAAAAAATTGGCGCACTCTGCGTAAAATTTCAAATATAAAATGTTTCCTGCGATTTTTTGCTATAATGCGTTGTTTCTGAGTAAAAAATTTCAGAAGACTGCAATTTGTGTGCACAATAATATTTTTGGATCAACGTCCGCCATATTTATAATTTTTTTATTTCTATAGTTTTATCTGCATCAGTACATAGTCGAGAAATTTTAGTTTCATTCTTTTGATTTGTGAAACCTTGTTCTCTTTTGTTCCAGGCTTTTAGTGTCAGACTTTCTTTTATGGCTAACTCCCACGTCATCACGTAAGCAGTAGTCGGCCAACATAGTGACATTCCACCGACCTTGATACCTACGTTCCATTTCTTTTATGTCCTGGAATCTTTCTTCTTGCTCTTCACTCATGTCTCTAAGATTCTCAGGGAATGATTTCAAATGAGAATGAAGGAAGTGGACTTTCAAACTCATGTTACAACCTAGCTTTTCGAAACTTTTGAGCATTTTCTCGACAACTGCCTCGTAATTTTCGTCCTTCTTATTTCCTAAAAAACTTTTGACAACATTTTTAAAGTCAACCCATGCCGCTTTTTTATATTTTGTCATCGTATTTTCAAATTCCGTAGACTTCATAACTTTTCTTATATCCGGTCCATTGAAGACTCCTTCTTTTATTTTTGCATCAGATAAAGATGGAAATATCTTAAGGAGAGATTGAAAACATTTTCCATCCTTATCAAGTGCTTTAACAAATTGCTTCATGAGTCCTAATTTGATGTGTAAAGGAGGCAGAAGTATTTTTTTAGGATCAACCAGACGTTTCTGAAGAACATTGAATGATCCTGGTTTGAGAGATTTACGCAGAGGCCAACTTTTTTTATTCCAATGATCTTCACTAGTCCTACTATCCCACAAACAAATGTAACACGGATTTTTTGTGTATCCTAACTGTTGCCCTAGAAGTATAGTTGTTATCTTCAAGTCACCGCATATGAATCATTTATGTTCATCATATTTGATTTTTCCAAGAACCTTTTTCATATTCTCGTAGGACTCCTTTAGGTATACTGAGTGTGCAATGGGGATGGAAGCGTATTCATTGCCATTGTGTAAAAGAACCGCCTTAAGGCTCCTCTTTGAGGAGTCGATGAAAAGACGCCATTGACTACGTTTATATAATAAACCCAATTTTGCTATCAAACCATGTATATCCGTATCCAATAAGTTAGTTCATCATCTTCAGCAAAGAATGGAATGTAATCTTTCTTTCTGTCTCTGTATCAAGCAAAAGATGTCCCCGGAGCCAACAGATTCATCTCTTGTAATCTAGACCCTAGCAATTCTGATCGACTTTTAGGCAGCCTCAAATCTCTTACTAAATCGTTTAGACGAGCTTGCGTGAACAATTGAGGAGCTTCTTCCTTATCAAAATCAATACTGTCATCCGATTGAGTATCATCATTCCCTACGTTTTCGTTTTCCGATAGATCCAGATTTTCCCGTGAGATCTGAACCCTATCCGAAGGTTTTTGAGCAACTGGTTTTGTGACCGAGGTAACTTCAGGGTAAGAAACAGAATTTTTATTCGTACTATTAAATCCTTCCACATTGCATAGACGAAAATAACAGTCTTCGTGAGTCACTGGTTCACGCCAAACCATTGGTAAACTAAACGGCAGAGTTTGCGAGTTACCATCATCTTTTTTCCAACGTAATAAAATCGAATAACACGATACACAAACCTTATGAGGTATAGTTTATCTTGATTTGATAGGAAAATCAAAGTACTTTTGATAAGCTATCTTGAACAAATCTGTGATGTTGCGTCTTTGTTTT
>OV788326.1:10369955-10389955 GCA_928718305.1 Tetramorium bicarinatum
CTACATACGTGTATCCCGTACAGCATACAAATATTGAAGCAACATCTCAGAAATATTGCGTTATAATATTGCAATGTTACATCAACATTGTAAACTATGTGTTATTTTCAAAATGTACATATTTAAAATAAGAGCATCTATTTCATAAATTAGATGCCTTATTTAGGTTACATTCAACGCATTTACGCGAAGAAACATCGTACTTTGATTAATTAAAAGATGAACTTTAAGCTTATTTATATAGTTTCCGAAACGTACTTTACTTACGAGAAAACGAATAATCCTTGCGACTCCTAGTGGCGTGAGTCGAACTTATGCGAGTTTGTGGATATCTAATCTTGAAACCGTCGGTTCGTAGCATTCAGCGCGTATCACCCAGGGTGATCCTACGAAAGAATATGGATCCGATCGAGGGACGATTGGGAGAGAGGCGATTGGAGGTGAATCGGGACGACGAGACCGATACCGAGAAGATAACGGCATCCCAGTCAACGAGCCAGGACGAGGGAACTTCCGAGAAGGAGACAGCAACGCCGGAAGGAAGGACGAACAGCCCGACCGAGGCGCAACACAAAGAAGCGGCAGCGGACGACCGTGGGATACCACGGGAGAAGGACGCGGATCGCGAGGAAAACGCGCGATAGAATAGAAAATATGTAAAAAGAGCGCGAAATGGCGTCGATAGAGGCGGGCATATTTTAATTAGATTTATTTTATTTGTTTTGTATCAATCATTTTATTTAATAAGAGGGATTAGTTTAATTACCAAATAATCGAAACAAATCGCGAGGAAGGAGATCGCGTTTAAGAAAGGAACCAATATGGCGATGGCGAACAGCGGCCATTTCCAATATTCATATAAGACATTTAATAGTTTGTTATTTTGGCATTTCAATTAAGTAATTGATTTTATTTTGTCATTACAATTAATGCAATGAGAATTATTATTTAAAGGTATAAAGCGTACTCACAGCGATAGAGTAAAGATGGCGGACGATGAAATGGCGGACCGTCGTAGAGATTCGTGCATTAGTTGCGATAGCGATAAAAGAGCAAGATATAATAAAATTCAAGGAGGTTATTTAAAGTAGGGAATCCCAAAGACAGGACATGAAAGTAAAGGATATCAAAATTAGAGATGTCAATTGATTTTGTTATTTTATATAAAATTAAATAGGGTGTAAGTTTTATTACCTATATGTCGATTCGGGAATCCGGGGCACGGGACCTGAAACAAAAGAAAAGAGAAAATTAAGTAATAAGTAAGATGGATGTCCGCGCGTCTAAGCGAAAGAGAGGAAAATGGAGATAGCGCAATATGGCGGATGACATGGCGAAGCAATACGAGCATGGCGATCCAAAATGAAGGTCGTTGATTCAAGAGGCACGGTAGTGTCTCGCGCGCCAAGTTACGCGCAGCGAGGCGCCGAGTCACGGCCGTGCCTCTTTTACGCGAAACGTCGTATTGAGAAATCCTTCGATTATCGGATCTCATTAACGACTGAACCGATCGAATTCTAAGTAGGCTTAATCGAAAGCTTAGGATCGAATTATATAATGAAAGTATTATTATTTTTATTTTACATGAACTACGAGCAGAGATATCGCGATGTAAAGTTTAAAAAAGTTGAAAATGGGTAATTTTCATTTAAGAAACGTCGTCGTCGTCTCCTCCGCCCCGGCTAGTGGTGGGGAAATGTCCAGGTTCGCTTTTTTACCGCAAGAGCGCCACTGTTACGCGGCATCTGCACTGACTGAACTGCATTGCTGAACTAGTGCAACTCAGTGCAGTTATAGCGAGAATCGATCCATAATCTCAATGTATTATCCAATGTATCTCAATGTATAATCCAACGGATTTGGCGGCACCGGGGCACGCGTAGGGACCCTGCCAGGCGAGTCCCATCAACCGGGATGTCCGGGTCGCGAAGATCACGACACAGAGGTGCGCCACGAGAACCGTCGGGTTCGGCGGCACTGGGGCACGCGTAGGAACCGTGCCAGACGACTCCCGTCAACCAGGATATCCGGGTCGCGAAGATCGCAACACAGAGATGCGCCACGAGAACCGACGGGTTCGGCGGCACCGGGGTACGCGTAGGGACCGTGCCAGGCGATTCCCGTCAACCAGGATGTCCGGGTCGCAAAGATCACGACACAGAGGTGCGCCACGAGAACCGACGGGTTCGGCGGCACCGGGGTACGCGTAGGGACCGTGCCAGACGACTCCCGTCAACCGGGATGTCCGGGTCGCGAAGATCGCAACACAGAGATGCGCCACGAGAACCAATGGGTTCGGCGGCACCGGGGTACGCGTAGGGACCGTGCCAGGCGATTCCCGTCAACCGGGATGTCCGGGTCGCGAAGATCACGACACAGAGGTGCGCCACGAGAACCGACGGGTTCGGCGGCACCGGGGCACGCGTAGGGACCGTGCCAGACGACTCCCGTCAACCGGGATGTCCGGGTCGCGAAGATCGCAACACAGAGATGCGCCACGAGAACCAACGGGTTCGGCGGCACCGGGGTACGCGTAGTGACCGTGCCAGGCGATTCCCGTCAACCGGGATGTCCGGGTCGCGAAGATCACGATACAGAGGTGCGCCACGAGAACCGACGGATTCGGCGGCACCAGGGTACGCGAAAGGACCGTGCCAGACGATTCCCGTCAACCGGGATATCCGGGTCGCGAAGATCACGATATAGAGGTGCGCCACGAGAACCGACGGGTTCGGCGGCACCGGGGTACGCGTAGGGACTGTGCCAGGCGATTCCCGTCAATCGGGATGTCCGACTCGCGAAGATCGTGACACAGAGATGCGCCACGAGAACCAATGGGTTCGGCGGCACCGGGGTACGGGTAGGGACCATGCCAGGTGATTCCCGTCAACCGGGATGTCCGGGTCGCGAAGATCACGACACAGACGTGCGCCACGAGAACCGACAGGTTCGGCGGCACCGGGGTACGCCTAGGGACCGTGCCAGACGACTCCCGTCAACCGGGATGTCCGGGTCGCGAAGATCACGACACAGAGGTGCGCCACGAGAACCGACGGGTTCGGCGGCACCGGGGTACGCGTAGGGACCGTGCCAGACGACTCCCGTCAACCGGGATGTCCGGGTCGCGAAGATCACGCGCGCCAAGTGTATGCGCAGCGTAGGGAGTCAAGTGTCCTCTGTGTCCGAGACTGACGAATCTCTTTTACGCGAGACGTCGTATTGACGGATCCTTCGATTATTGGATCTCAAAAACGACTGAACCGACAAAATTTTAAATAGGCTTAATGAATAGCTTGAATTTAAGTTATATAACGAAAGTTTATTAATAGTAACAGTTTCCTTTTTCTCCAAGAGAAGATTATAATAAAAAAATGTCAATTTTATAATTATACGAGAGAGATGAATTAAATTGGAAGTGTCATATCAAAGGTCATTAAATATTCTATTAAATTTTTTCAGATATATTAATCTTATTTTATTAAAAGAATCAAGTATATATTTGTTTAATATGTTTAATAAATAATATTTTAGATGATTGTATAGTAGCAATAAATTTTATAAAATTACGCCTCAAAAAGGTAGTAATTACTACAAAATGTGTGAAATCTTAACAAAATTACCTTTTCAAAAAAAGGTAAAAAAATGCGCCAAGTATACGCGTTCAAAAACGCCCAAAAAATTACGCCTCAAAAAAGAATCCTTCTACAAAACTACGCCTAAAAAAGAACTCTTGTATTAATTACCTTTGTACAAAAAAAGGTTTTTCCTACAAAAAATGTGATATCAAGAAAGTGCGCCAACTATACAATTGGATAGTTTCATAATACTCTTTAATTAGTGTTTATAGTCTGATTTTATATATGAAATTGTAAAAAGTACTTTTATACAAATAATTATTTTAATACAAATAAATATTTTAATATATTTTTACATATAAATATTTAAATACTATACACAAATCTTTTATAAATAAATATTTTATCGCACGCACGCACGCACGCAGTGAGAGAGAGAAAGAGTTAGGCAATTAAGATATTTATTCGGTATGAAAGATAATAATTTTAACACATAATTATTTGAATACAAATAAATTTTTTTTCAAAATACTTGGCGCCGCCAAACCGAATAAATTAATTGTCTAACTTTTTCTCTCTTATACATATTAAAGCAATTAAGATATTTAAGATATTAAGATATTTATTTGTGTATATTCTTTGTATGTACATACCCAATAAACATTAAGACATCCTATGTATATACATATATGGATATTTCATATTCTATGTATATGTAAAGAATGTGAAAAGTATATACAGCGCATATCATATGTATGTGAAATAATTACTACATGTATGTACATAGGATATCCATAGTACATACATAAGTATATTCTAAAAATATGCAATGTATATTCATAGTATATACATAAGGTATATTTCAAGAATGTGCAATGCACGTTCATGGTATGTACATGGGGTATATCCCGAGGATGTACATTACACATTCGTGGCATATACATGCGATATACCCGAAAACTATGCATTACACGTTCATTGTATGTACCTACGTGTATCCCATACAGCACACAAATGTTGAAGCAACATCTCAGAAATATTGCGTTATAACAGTGCAATGTTACACCAACATTGTAAATTATGTGTTATTTTCAAAATGTACATATTTAAAATAAGAACATCTATTTCATAAATTAGATGCCTTACTGAGGTTACATTCAACGCATTTACGCGAAGAAACATCGTGCTTTGAATAGTTAAAAGATGAACTTTAAGCTTATTTATATAGGTTCCGAAACGTGCTTTACTTACGAGAAAACGAATAACCCTTGCGACTCCTAGCGGCGTGAGTCGAACTTATGCGAGTTTGTGGATATCTAACCTAACCAAGAAAGAGCGCTTTCTTGCAACGCAGTAACTTTTCTATGAAAGGATTTTATAAAAATTTTAAAATGATATTACTTATTTGTTACACACATTGCTACATACATATATATCCATTAATGACTAATTTCTGCGTAATTCAAAATATATTATAAGAGATATTACAAGTATATTCTAAGGATATACAAGAAGTAATACTGTACGAGATATTATAGGAATTTTTTCTGTAAATATTAGTATAGGAATTTTCTGTAAATAATGTACATGATATATATATTCATAGTATAAATACAGAATATTTGACTGATATCATGTGCTGTCTTGGTTATAATTTATTATTCAATATACTTTCAACATTGTAGTGACATAAAGAATCAATGTAAGAAAATCAACATAAATTTAACATTGAAAAAATATTGATATCTTAACACAACGTTTTAATTTCTGTGCTGTATGGGGTATATACAGGCAGCGGTTTTGTTCAAATATATATGTTATGTATATTCATATAATATTCTATATACATCCATAAATATATCTACATCAGCATAACACGTATATACATTTGATGTATTTACATTTCATGTATATGAGATATATTCTTTGTATATACAAGCAGTAGTTCGAATATATATGTTATGTATATTCATACAATATTCTATGTACATCCATAAATGTATCTACATCAGCATATATAATATGTATATACATTTGATGTATATACATTTCATGTACATGAGATATATTCTATGTATATACAGGCAGTAGTCTCGTTCGAATATACATGTTATGTATATTCGTACAATATTCTATGTACATCCATAAATGTATCTACATCAGCGTATATAATATGTATATACATTTAATGTATATACATTTCATGTACATAAGATATATTCTATGTATATACTGGCAGTAGTCTTTGTCGAATATACAAATCATGTATATCCATTCAATGTCCTATGTATATCCATAAGTACACGTACATTTGTGTATATTCTTTGTATGTACATAGTATGTATAGTATATTTTTTTCACATTATGGATATTCCATGTATATACAAGGATATCAGATGTTTACTGTGTAGTGTTACGTCCGTAGAATCCACGATTTCTTCCATTCACGAAGCATAAACGGAAATAGCAAATAAGTCACCGAGCGCGGCCTGATAAAAGAATCTAGCGCGGTCTCAATGATCCCTTGTCTAAAAACTTTTCGTCAACGTCCCTTTGTCCCACGAAGGCACGTGTTATTACTTCTGGAAAGCGATCTCAATAAATATGCCTAATTTAGACAGCGACATGGAGAAAAATTAATATCTCCATAATTAATAATTCTGAGAAATAGTTGCGAGCCGTGTGCACTGCTTCCCTAATTCGGCCAATAGAAAGCCGAAAAATTGCAAATCTCCTTATTTGGAGACCATTATCTATGTCACACCACTAATCAAATTGAATCACGTGGAAATTGGGAAGGACCACTTCCCCTAAAAATTCGCTATAAAAAGGGCGACTTGGAGACTCTGCGATCAATTCCATCCGCAGTTGGTAACCACCTTACAGTGCGCGACTCTATCGCTTATTGTAATTACAAGTAGTGCTCATTACCCGCGATTTGCAGTTATGAGTTCGATTCGCGAATCATCGTTCGAGAAGATCCATCTCTTACGAATTCAGCGCTTCCAGAAGTCCAAATCACCCGAGCTCTTCTACAAAAGTAAGTCATTGCATTCTGATCATATTTTTCCGCGTTAAACGCGAGTGGATCGTGGAATCATATAACTCGTTCTAGTGTCGGTTATCCGCCCAGCAGATGACGATTTCGTCCGAGAGATAGACTTATTCCTTGAGGAGCTAAACTGTTTGTTCGATCACGCGGACGACCGGGAATTTAGACAGCTATGTGGAGTTAGGATTCCTCCGCAAAATCCCCTGACTAACCAGGTCATCCCTGATACTCCTCCGCTGACACCGCCGCATCTTAATTATCATCCGTTTTTGGATGACGACTCTGGCCCGTCTTACTCTTCTGTTCGGGATCTAGAAGAAGAAGAGACGGATTCTCCTCTGAGTCCTACTAACGAAACACCGGAAGTAAACGAGGAGAATCGAGGATCGGAGTAAGACGATGATAGCATTTATAGCAAAGAAGCCGAGAAAAACGACGAAAGTGCGCACGCACGCACGCACGCACGCACGCACGCACGCACGCACGCACGCACGCACGCACGCACGCACGCACGCACGCACGCACGCACGCACGCACGCACGCACGCACGCACGCACGCACGCACGCACGCACGCACGCACGCACGCACGCACGCACGCACGCGCGCACGCACGCACGCACGCACGCACGCACGCACGCACGCACGCACGCACGCACGCACGCACGCACGCACGCACGCACGCACGCACGCACACTTTTATATTTTACGAGTTGTTTTCGACACATTAGTGTTATTATTTTCATATCTATATAACTCTTATTTTCTTTTATATTCTTTAAAATTTGTAATAGAATGAGTAATAAATGAGTAAATAGTTTAATTAGTTTGTAACAATTATCGTTTCTATTTTTATTTGAAACTCCGACCTTGTTCACTCCTCCTTCGCGATAGCACACAGTCCAGTCCTAGGGTAAGAAGATCAAGCCTTGACCCGAAATTAGGACCGACGATCGCATAGTTCGGTTAAAGCTCGGTATCGTCCTGCGCATACGTTGTTTAGGAAAGATAGCGTATGTTTCTTTCTTTCTCACAGAATTTTGCCAAAACTGTCGAGTTGGCCAGACTCTTATTATAGGGACTCTAGTTATCCATGGCGAATCGCTACCCTCTCCATGATTCCATGGTTGCCGTGTTGGGTCTGAAACTGACCGTTTGTAAACAAGATGATCTTTGTATCAATTTGGTTATTCACGATATGACGCGTGGGCAAAAATATATAACATTGTTTTATTAATAAAATTACAAATATTAATCTTTTTTACTCACTCATAATATGTTAGCTGAGGTAGTCTGTAAACTTGAGCATAATACAGACAGCTGCGAGTCCAACACTTCCGGTTTAATTGATGGATGTGGTTAGCCAATCAACAAGCGAGCAGTCAATTGTGTGCGTCGACCAATCAAAAGCTTTACTCGAAGCTTCTGATTGATTGATACACATTCCCAGACAGCATACAGATATTCGAAAAACAACCTATAAATATCCTTTAAGGATATTAAAAATATCCATAATATATCCTTTTTATGTCCATAAGATATGCAATGGACATCCATGGAACATCTGTTTATGAAAATGGTGGACGTGATCAAGTCCCTGACATGTCCAGTAGATATTCGATGGATGTCAAATGGACATAAATTAACAATACCGGACATATATTCGGATTTTATATGGACGTGAAATGTACATGATAAAACGGCCAATAAGGATATTATTTCACATGTTGTACGATAAATCATTCAACCCAATAAACATAATTATATACGAAAATATTGTTTTAGAATAAGATATTTTTGCACATCTTATTCTTAAGTTCCAACTCTTATGAAATAGTTACAGTTTCAAAAATTAATTCACTTGAATGAGAAGTACACTTTAGGATTACTTATATACAGGGTGTTCCCGGAAAAAGTCCCGGACCGGTTAAATAACTTGTAAAGTAGGCGTCGCACTGAAAAATGATCAAGATAAAAGTTGTAGGAAATGTCCCTGGCTATCCGATGGTGACCATGGCTGTGACCTTGACGTTGACCTTCAAGGTCATTTGAAGGTCAAGTCGATTTTTTTAAATGGAACCCCATATTTTTGATCCCGGAAACGAAAAGAGCGGAAAATTTCACGTTCAGATATGACCTTGACCATTTTTTTTTAATTTGACCTCTGATGGTTGACAAGACTGACACCAATCCCAGCCGGCTAAGGCAGGGAAGGGTGATGCCCGGCCAGTGAAGGCAAGGCTGACATCAATCCCAGCCGGCTAAGGCAAGGTTGGGTGATGCCCGGCCAGTGAAGGCTAAGCTGACATCAATCCCAGCCAGTTAAGGCAGGGAAGGGTGAAGCCAGGCAATTGCAGTAAGTTGGAAGTTATTTATTAGAGCAAATGCTAAAAGTTTTCGACCCCAGCTGTCTGGCAATACGCTATGCGGTTGTAAAATGCTGCAACCGCTTGGCGAATCATGTCTGCATCAATGGCAATGATTTCATCTCTTATTCTCTGTTGAAGTTCATCGAGGTTTGCTGGTTTCGTTCGATATACCCTATCTTTGAGGTAACCCCACAAAAAATAATCTAGTGGTGTAAGATCAGGGGATCTGGCTGGCCATTCTATAGCTCCTCTTCTCCCTATCCACCTTGCTGGAAATATTGTGTTTAAGTAGGTACGAACATCTCGGCCATAATGAGGAGCTGCACCAGCTTGCTGAAACCACGTCTGGTGAAAATCATCGCCCACAATTGCCTGAATCGCCGGTATGATTCTATTTCGCAACATGTCTTCGTACTTCACCGCAGTAAGATTTCCGTCAATGAAGAAGGGCCCAACTATTCTGTTATTAATAATCCCGGCCCAGACATTCAATTTTTGAGGATATTGAGTATTGCGAGTATCAGACATCCATCTTGGGTTGTTATCGCTCCAGAACCTAAAATTATGCCTATTGACATTGCCATTAAGTTCAAACGTAGCTTCGTCTGAAAATAAAATTCTATTCAAGAAATTTCCATCAGCATCTATTTGGACCATCATCAATTCACAAAACTGAAGGCGTCTATCAGAATCATCTTCAAACAGTTCATGTACAAGTTTAATTTTGTATGGATGGAACTTTAATTTTGTTTTCAAAATATTATGTGTAGATCCAACACTAATATCATGTTGCTGATATAATTTCCTAACCGTACTGTGGCGATGTTCAGTAACTGAGAGAGCAACATCCAGCTGTTTCTCTGGATTAGTTGCTGTAACAGGGCGACCCGATCTAGGAAGATCCTTTACACTTCCAGTCAAATTGAACCGTGCAATTGTCCTTTGTACAGTCGACTTGGATATCTGTTCAGCTCCTACCCTAAATGTATCGTTGAATAAAATCTGTACATCTTCATTAGATCTCGTCATATTTCAATAGCCTTTCATCATAAGAATAAGTATTCGCTCTCGTTCACTGAGAGGAGCCATGTTATCTTAAAATTACAGACACGAGCTATGAAAAAAAACAGCTCTATCACGGAAGAAAGTCACACTTTCTTGAAAGTAATAATGAAATGGCAGAAGCAAGTAGAGTACTCAATGATGAACATTCAAATTGATGAACTACTTGTCTGACTAATTGTCGTCTACCACTTTTGGTACGAAATTTGAAAAAAAAGCCTACACTTAACCGGTTAAATTTGAGAATTACACAACTCTTAATATTAAGAGTTGTGAGACTGCATAATTCTTTCTCTAAATCGGGTTTATTTTACTTACGCTAATGTGAATATTAGTAGTTCATCAATTTGAATGTTCATCATTGAGTACTCTACTTGCTTCTGCCATTTCATTATTACTTTCAAGAAAGTGTGACTTTCTTCCGTGATAGAGCTGTTTTTTTTCATAGCTCGTGTCTGTAATTTTAAGATAACATGGCTCCTCTCAGTGAACGAGAGCGAATACTTATTCTTATGATGAAAGGCTATGGAAATATGACGAGATCTAATGAAGATGTACAGATTTTATTCAACGATACATTTAGGGTAGGAGCTGAACAGATATCCAAGTCGACTGTACAAAGGACAATTGCACGGTTCAATTTGACTGGAAGTGTAAAGGATCTTCCTAGATCGGGTCGCCCTGTTACAGCAACTAATCCAGAGAAACAGCTGGATGTTGCTCTCTCAGTTACTGAACATCGCCACAGTACGGTTAGGAAATTATATCAGCAACATGATATTAGTGTTGGATCTACACATAATATTTTGAAAACAAAATTAAAGTTCCATCCATACAAAATTAAACTTGTACATGAACTGTTTGAAGATGATTCTGATAGACGCCTTCAGTTTTGTGAATTGATGATGGCCCAAATAGATGCTGATGGAAATTTCTTGAATAGAATTTTATTTTCAGACGAAGCTACGTTTGAACTTAATGGCAATGTCAATAGGCATAATTTTAGGTTCTGGAGCGATAACAACCCAAGATGGATGTCTGATACTCGCAATACTCAATATCCTCAAAAATTGAATGTCTGGGCCGGGATTATTAATAACAGAATAGTTGGGCCCTTCTTCATTGACGGAAATCTTACTGCGGTGAAGTACGAAGACATGTTGCGAAATAGAATCATACCGGCGATTCAGGCAATTGTGGGCGATGATTTTCACCAGACGTGGTTTCAGCAAGCTGGTGCAGCTCCTCATTATGGCCGAGATGTTCGTACCTACTTAAACACAGTATTTCCAGCAAGGTGGATAGGGAGAAGAGGAGCTATAGAATGGCCAGCCAGATCCCCTGATCTTACACCACTAGATTATTTTTTGTGGGGTTACCTCAAAGATAGGGTATATCGAACGAAACCAGCAAACCTCGATGAACTTCAACAGAGAATAAGAGATGAAATCATTGCCATTGATGCAGACATGATTCGCCAAGCGGTTGCAGCATTTTACAACCGCATAGCGTATTGCCAGACAGCTGGGGTCGAAAACTTTTAGCATTTGCTCTAATAAATAACTTCCAACTTACTGCAATTGCCTGGCTTCACCCTTCCCTGCCTTAACTGGCTGGGATTGATGTCAGCTTAGCCTTCACTGGCCGGGCATCACCCAACCTTGCCTTAGCCGGCTGGGATTGATGTCAGCCTTGCCTTCACTGGCCGGGCATCACCCTTCCCTGCCTTAACCGGCTGGGATTGATGTCAGCCTTGCCTTCACTGGCCGGGCATCACCCAACCTTGCCTTAGCCGGCTGGGATTGATGTCAGCCTTGCCTTCACTGGCCGGGCATCACCCTTCCCTGCCTTAACCGGCTGGGATTGATGTCAGCCTTGCCTTCACTGGCCGGACATCACCCAACCTTGCCTTAGCCGGCTGGGATTGGTGTCAGCCTTGTCAACCATCAGAGGTCAAATTTAAAAAAAATGGTAAAGGTCATATCTGAACGTGAAATTTTCCGCTCTTTTCGTTTCCGGGATCAAAAATATGGGGTTCCATTTAAAAAAATCGACTTGACCTTCAAATGACCTTGAAGGTCAACGTCAAGGTCACAGCCATAGTCACCATCGGATAGCCAGGGACATTTCCTACAACTTTTATCTTGATCATTTTTCAGTGCGATGCCTACTTTACAAGTTATTTAACCGGTCCGGGACTTTTTGAACACCCTGTATATGTATTTCCAAGTGAATTTTACTTACGAGAAAGTTTATAGTTTTATGCGACGCCTAGCGGCAATGGTGAAACTTACGCGAGCATGTTGTGTGTAATATGTTAAATAGGATATCATATGGATATGTAAACATGTCCATTTTAAAATATCCCAAGGGTGTCCCAAAATGTATATCTTATGGATGTTTTATAAAGTCCATGGACATTCCGACATGAAATGGATATAAAACGGATATCCATAGGATATCATGTGCTGTCTGGGTTGCCGCATTCGTTGCTGCAGCTGAAACACGTGAATGAAATCTTAGGTCGGCTACCCCTTAGCAGAAAAGCAGAAGCCCAATCAGAACTCTCAGGGAGCGGTCCCATGATACGGAATGTGCGCAATGCGGAAATGGCGGAAAAGAGTTTAACTCAATCAGAGACGTTCCGCAAGTTGCGCAGCGTTGCGTTCCGCTTACATTTGGTTTCTCTGTGTCCCATGGAGTGCAACTTGCAGAAGCGCAATTAACGCTTGCCAATCCGAAATTCATTTCTATAGATTCTTCCGTTGTGTCCACAGAAATAGCGCATATTATTGGCTGATACAAATTGCGCTTCCGCATTTTCCGCTACATGGCACAGGGAAACCAAATGTATACGGAACGCAACGCTGCGCAACTTGCGGAACGTCTCTGATTGAATTAAATTCTTTTCCGCCATTTCCGCATTGCGCACATTCCGCACCATGGGACAGCTCCCTCACTCACAGTAGGCAGTATGTATTGGTATATACTATTACACCCAATAAACATTAAGTAGTCTTTGTGCGCTCTATAACTACTGTAAGATAAAAGTTGAAATCACCGAAATGAGATCTTAAGAACACCTATAGGAGTTTGAATGTCCATCCAAAAGCAGTCATTAAGATGTCCTAAACGTCACTTTTGGATGATAGCCATTTCGAAAATCATTCGTTAAAGATATCTGAAGGCAAACTTTGGCTGTACTCCGTAATTTACTGTCAGTACTGAAAATCTATGATATGTGTGACATAAACTATAGATTTGCAGTACTGGCAGTGAATATCGGAACACAGCCTTTAAGTGCACCTAGCAAACATCTTTGTGACGTCTTTTTAAGGATGGGCATATATTTTTTTCGTTTTGTTTAAAAAATCGAATAAAATAGAACAATAAATCGGACAATGAATAGGACAAATGAATCAGAACTAGTTTAATAAATCGTATAAAAATAAATTTTTTCTTACAATTCGTTAAACTAATTCTGATTCATTTTGTCCAATTTTATACAATTTTAATTACTAAAACAAAATATTGCGCGCGCTACGCGCGCGCCATTTATCATTTTTTTCAATTCTATATAAAAATCATAATAGATAAGTAAAACATTGTCATAGTTCTTGGGAAAAGAATATGTTTTGTCATTATATATGTCTAAGTACGGTTTTAAATTTCAAATAAAATAAAGTTAACAGTGGTCTTCCACATTACCCATGAGGTTCCACTAATAGCGCGTTAGGTTTTTTTAGAGTGGACCTTCGCCTAGAGCAATATTATACCACATTTTATTTGTATCTTTTTCTAATATATTCTTTCTTATTAATTTTTCAATTCTTTTGAACTTTTAAAATTCTTTCTTCAATTCTTCTTGTATTTTAGTACACTGTTAAATTCGTAATGTCAATTTAGACTTAATTTGAATCATTTTTAACTATTATATAGGTTGCTACTGCTTCTACTCAATATTTCATTAATTTTGACTAAAAGGAAAGTAAAATTTTGACTAACATGGAAGTTAAATTAGATAAATTAACTTCAATTTTAGTCAAAAAACTTACCTTCTTTATAGTCAAAATTAATGAAATATTGAGTAGAAACAGTGGTAACCCCATAAGAGTTTACAGTGTACAAAATAATATTTTATACTATATATGCTTCTTTATATACATAATTTTTAACATTTCTGTTATCTCGTTGATTTCCTAGATAAATTTTTATTGCTTGCCAAGAACGAACTCGCGAAAAAGCAACATAAAGTTGTCCATGATTAAAAACATCTTTGCGAAGATCTAATCCTACTCTGTCAAATATTTGTCCTTGTGATTTGTTAATTGTCATAGCAAAAGCTATTTTGATTGGAAATTGTCTTCTTTTAAATGTAAAAGGGTACACATTTTTGCAATATAATGTTATACGATTTAAGAAAATAATGTCTCCAGTTTTATCACCTGTTAAAATCTTGCATTTTAGTAAATGATCTGCAAGTTCTATAACCATTAATCTAGTACCATTGCAAAGTCCTTCATTGATACTAAGATTTCGTATTAACATAATGATACAATTCGGTCTTAAACGTAATTCATGAGGAGGAAGAGATGTTAGAGATAAACTATTTAAATATTCTGGTAATAAAGATTCAACAATATCTCCATTATCACCACAGTTTACAGCACTATCTATACTTGTATAAATTCTTTCTTCTGATATGTTTAATAATTCGATAACTTGTTTATTAATTTTATCTACATCAATATTCCTAACTGAGAGTATTGCACATTTAGCTATTTTATCGAAATCTGTTTTTCATATTAAATCACTATATATATCTTTGACTATATCTGCATCAGCTGATGCAATACAACATTCAGGAATTTGTATATTATCATGTGAATCATTTAATTTCCCATCACCCATGTCTAATAAAAATTTTGCAAATTCAGTTTCATCTGAGGAAACTCGCATGTTTTGCATTAAAGAAAAATTTGTGAAATATTTCCAATTACTAAACTTAATGGAAAGATTTACAATTTCACTTCGAGTACCTCATACTTAAAACAATCTGCCTCCGAAATCGCTGGCGGCTTTCTCGCGTGTGATCTCCGGCGCGGACGGGATTCGGGGCAGCGTGGCGGAAATAGGACAGAACACGCTCAGTTTTGAAGTAACTTACTTTTACTTTTTTTTATTGCATATGGCAGAACAAACTTATATACTACTAATACAAACAATGGTAATTGCCAACAGTCTGGCAGCCTACAATTATAAAAGACACACTAGCCTCGCGTTAACGCAACAAAAACGTTCGATCGCGTTGGTACCTCGTGTACCATAGAAAACAACAAACAACTTATAAACTAATGCGCGACATAAGGGGTTCGCATCGCGAAACATCCGATCGCGTGAGGGTTTCGTATACACTGTAGTAACTTATAATCTAGTGCGGCGAGATAATGGTTTCGAATTGTGAACCATTCGAGCGCGTGGGTCTCCTTACCCTGCGTGGTTGGCGGGCGTCGGTGCGTGTCCTCGGAAACCGCGGTGGAGTCGCATCGTACGCGAATGACAGTTTGGCGAGCTTACGTCGGACGTGGGCTACACTGCGACGCGGTAATGCGTGGAACGAGCGGCCTTACCATGGACGCGAGGTGTTTCCCGTGAACGCGTGTTACCCTAACGCGGTGGTATCATCGTCGCGCCGTCCCACCCCCTCAGTCGGGCCCCCCAGGATATATCCCGACGTTGAAGAGTGGTGTCGATGACGACCGGCGGCCGGAAACTCCCAGCCGGGGCAGAGAACACTCTTACCTCGAGGCGTATGCTTGGTCGTGGGGTTCGGGATCGTTTTTGGAAAGGAGTTCAGCAGCGCTGGGAATTACCGCAGCAGGCAGAGAACGCTCTCACCTCTTAGTTGCCGGGGCAAGGATGCCTGTTCGGGCCGTCCCGCGCTGGAGACGATGCTCGCGGCGAGCTCGGCCGTGGAAATGCAAACCGGGCGACGAGCGCCGAACCTGACTGCCGGGCTCGATCGGATCGAGCTAGGCAAGCGTCGTCGTCGGCGCTCGTAGTCGACGAGGTGTGCTCGAGCTCGTGAGGACCCGGTCCTCCGGCCAGCGCGATCTCGACGACTCCTCTTTTTCCCGAGTCGACTCCTTTTTATATGCGTTCTCGTGTTAATTGTTTTGTGGCGGGGGTAATGAGCGCGTCGGCGCACGGGCACCCTCGAGGTGCCGCAGTGTGGGAGCCTGGTCTGTGCGGTATCGGTACGCTCGCGGGTCCTCGGTTGCTCGGCGGAACTGCCCGATCTCGTTTCGGCATGCTCGTGGTCCCCCCCCCCCTTCGCTACCTCTTCGTTCTTTTTCCGTGCGTTTAAAAAAGGGCGCACCGCGCCTTGTTTCCCTTCCGCTCGGTGGCTTCCGGCTGTTCGCGGCCGGGAACGATGCTTTTCCGGGGAGCATCGTTACATACTTTAACGGGAAGAAGTTGTCTGAAATCACCACCTAATATGACAATTTTTCCACCAAATGGTAAATCCTTATTCATAATATCACATAATGTTTGATTTATAATATCTAAAACATATCGTGGTGCCATCAGTGCTTTGTCCCAAATGAAGATGTCTATTTCTTTTAAATATTGAGCTTCTTTAGATTGAATTTTAATGCTAGATGATGAATCAGGAAATAATGGAACTGGTAATCCAAAAGTTTTATGAACTGTTTTCCCAGCGGGAAATAATGTTGCTGCAATGCCTGTGAAAGCCATTGAGCATATATGTTTATTTCGAATTTTTGCTAAGTAATAAATAGTAGTGTATATGAACGTTTTTCCAGATCCACCTGGACCATCAATATAGAAACAATGGTTATTATGATTATTATTTTTATCTAATGTGTTTAATATTAGGTCAACTATTTCCTTTTGTTTTTCATTTAATTGATCATATTGTCTAGTTCCAATTTCCATAGCTTGTTCAAGTGTTACATAATCTTCTTCAGTCTCATTATTCTCTATCAATTGTTCCATTTGTGGAAAATCAGCAAAATTTTTACCTTCTGTAAAACGTATAGCACCAATTTGTTCATAGGCCTTTTTTTGTCCTTGTAATATACCAAAATGTCGTACATAATCTTCCGACATTGCTACTTTAAAACTTTCCCAAGTCAGATGTAGTGGCTGACAGTGTAATAAAATACGTACAAATAATTTACGAAATTGTCGTGGCATAATCCAACCAACAGCTTCATTCATAGCTCTTATCCATTCGTCATCATCTTCAATCAGACCTAAAGCTAAACATGTTTTTAAAAATGTTTGATAAGTTTCTCCATTTAGTTTTTAAATCATTAAAACGGAGAATCGATCGAGGATGCGATGTGCGCGTGCTCGATGGGTCGATAGTGAGAGGGGAGAGGGAGTGACAGACAGAGGTTAGAAGCACACGTGAAGAGAAAGTTGTGCGGAAAAGAGCAGAGCTTGGTACGAGAGACTGGAATGGTGAAGGTAGCGGTGAATAGAGAGGAGTGGAGAAGAATGGAGGGAGAAATGAAGGAGCTGAGGTTGGAGGTGCAGATGTGCAGGAATGAGCTGGGAGAGATGAGAGGCTGGGTGCAGGAGATATTGAACTGGACGAGGGAGAAGGCGACGGTGAAAGGAGAGAGAGAGGAAGACGAAGATGAGAGAGAGAAAGAAGGTGATAAAGAAGGAAAAGAGGAGAGGAAGAAGATGAACGGGACTAGGAGGAGCAAAGAAGAGAGAGGCGACGGGATGATAGGAGGATACAAAGAGAGAAAAGAAGGAATGAAGGAGAGGACAAGGAAGGAAGGGCAAGGCGAAGAAGGGAAGACCAAGGAAGAATGGACGGAGGACGAAGAGAGAGAGATGGAGGGGAGAAGGAGAGTGGAGAGAGTGGAGTGGAGGGTGAGTAGAGTGAGGAGAAGGAGGGGACAGGAAGAGGTAGCGAATGAGAGAGAAAGGAGGAAGAAGAGAGGGAGTCAGGAGGAGGAGAAGGAGAGAAGAAAGGACAGGAGGGAGAGAGAAAGTGTGGAGGAGAAGATAAAGGAGACGATGACAGACTGGTGGAGGATGACGAGGGAGGAGAAAGGAATGGAAGAAGGGGAGAAGTCGGAGGAGGAGAAGAGGAGGACCGAGGAGAGGATCCGGAGGGTGAGAGGAGAGAAAGAGACAAGGGAGAAGGAGGAGGAAGAGAGAAGAAGGAAGAGAGAGAGGAACGTGGTATGGAGGGGCCTGGAGAACGAGGAAAAGGAGGAAAGAAGAGAGTACGTGCAGTGGGTGGCGAGTAGGGTGCTGGGAAGAAAAGTGGACATGGGGAGAGTAGAGGAGAGGAGAGGATCGGAGGGAAAGTGGGTGTTAATAACGGAGATAGAAGAAAGGGGAGACAGGATGGAGATTCTGAGGCAGGGAGGGGAAATATGGAGGAGATGGGGAGTTGGAGTGGACGAAGACTTGACGATGGAGGAGAGGAAGGCGAGATGGAGGATGTTGGAGCTAGCGAGAAGGGAAAGGGCGAAGGGGAAAAGAGTGGAAGTACTGAACAGGGAGATAAGGATAGAGGGAAGGAGATGGGAGTGGAATGAGAGAGAGGGTAGATGGGAAGAGAAAAAGGAATAAGTAGAAGAAGAAGGGACAAGGAAGAGAAAGGAAAGAAGAAAAAGAGACAAAGCGAAGAGAAAGGTATAGCGGTAGAGAGAGAGAAGTTTATACTTCATAAGGAAGTGTGAGGAAGAAAGAGAGAGAGAGAGAGAGAGAGAGAGAGAGAGAGAGAGAGAGAGAGAGAGAGAGAAAGAGAGAGAGGGTAACAGATTGTAAGGCCGAGAAGGGCCAGGATCGGTATAGAGAGAGAGAAGAGATATGGAGTATAAGGATGTATATGTGTGGAAGAAAGGTATGAGGGGTGAGAGTGTAAGAGTGAGGATAGAGAGAGGGATGATAGAGAAAAGATTAGGGAAAGAGGATGACGAATGAAAGAGAATTGTAAGCGAATTGAATTGTGATTGTAAACAAAGTACAGCAGAGAGAAGAAAGGACTGTAGCGGAGAGAGGATGGAAGGGAGAAGTGTGCGATGGATGCGGAGGAGAGAGGAGGAGAAAATTGTATAAGAAAGGTCGAGAGAAGGGAGATTGTAAGATATTTGTAATGTGATGAGACGGCGAAGCCCAAGGGGTGGCCGTCTATAAATAAGGACTATAATAATAATAAATCATTAAAACTTGTAGCTCCTTTAACAGTAAGTAACAATAACCGTAAATGAAATAATTCTATTTGTGTTGGACTAATAGAATACATTCTACCTATGCAGTTATAATAATTACTTCGTTTAACCCAGTGTGATACATTTCTTCCATTAACTCTTTCTTTTTTAAAAGTATAATAATGTGGAATTTCTGTGTATAAATATTTTTTTGCTTCGATATCGCGTAAATTCAATGCAAAATAATCTATTAACATAGTAACTTGATTTAAAGCAGAAGTCACAGCATCTTCAATAAATTCATTTTCAATGATTACATTTTGTTCATTAGGTAGATGAACTGGTAAACGTATTATAGCATGACTTTTATCTTGTAATTTTTTACCAAGTATACGCCAGCTGGCTTCTACAGGTCCAACATAACAAACTTCGATATAATCACGTATCTCATCATGATCAATAACTGTGTTGTCTGTTGTTGATTCAATTGTTATAGCAGCAGCATCATGACCTTTATAAATATATTTGTACAAATATTTTACCGATTTAATACTGGAAACTATTTCGACATTGATATGGCAATTAAATATAATTGATAATGTAGAGCAATATGGAACAACATTGCGATTATCAACTATATAATTGCCAGGTCGTTCATAAGTTTTACCAGTGTTTCGTCGACGATAATATGGATAAGCATCTTCATCCATTCTCGTTTTTTCTAAAAAATTTTTTGGA
>OV788326.1:10394955-10474287 GCA_928718305.1 Tetramorium bicarinatum
TGCCCTTTGTAAATATATTTATATAAGTATTTTACAGATCGTATACTTGATACTATTTCGACATCAATATGACAGTTAAATAAAAGTAAGAGCATTGGACAGAACGGGACAACAAATCGGTTATCAACAATATATTCTTTCGGCCTTTCATATAACATTTCATTATTTCTTCTTCGATATTGTGGATATCCGTCTTCATCCATAGTTGTTTCAGGCTGAAATGATTTTGGGAAATATTTTGAACATTTATTATTAACATTTATTATTAACAATACACCAATCTCCACATGGTCCATGAATCATATGTTTCATAACAATGTTATGTAAATTTTTATTTTCATTAGGATCAGGTATTTCTGCCGAAATAAATTTGTCAACTGTTTTAGAGTTTGTAATTTTACAGTTTTGTTTTAACGTAATTAACATATGTATATGTGGTAAACCACGTTTCTAGAATTCAATTACATAAACATATGCTTTAACTTCACCAAAAAATTGTTGTCTGATTATAACATCAATTAAATAGTCCTTCTTTATGTTAAATACATGGGCACATATACATATCTGGTCTATCTGCAGGTTATTGATTTGAAAGTAAATTCTCTCATATTTCGCGCCAATTTGGATTACATGTCATAGTAATAAAAATATCTGGTTTTCCATACTTACGAACAATAGCCATTGCATCTTAATAATGTTCCATCATATTACGTGGTGAACAATGTTGAAGGAAGAATAATCATTTTTCCAATACGTGTATTAGTATTATTAGCAATACTTTCTAAATAATTAATTAATCCTTAATATGTTTCAACTCGTAGCTTTTTTGATTTTGTTTACAATAATTTATTCTGTCTTTTTTCTATTTTAATATAATTATCTACAACCCATTGTTGAAATAATCGTCTCCCCATAATAATAAAAACGTTGAAATTGTCACGTATTGCTATTCGATATTTTATATATGCAGCTCTTATTCGTTTACTTATTCGTTTATTATTATTTTTATGTTGTAAATCATTATGCCAGCCTTGAGTACCATACGGATAATATAATGGATAAATCCATGGCTCTACGTTTGGATCCATAGTGCTAACTTGTTGTAACGTTTTACTGTTTTTATTATAAATGGTGACATAAGTTTCTGGAATTTTTCCATCTGCTGTAGTAGAAAAAATGGCTGCAACCTCATTTGCTCTCTGTATATTATATCGACCACGATTAATACCTTTTTTAGATAAAAATCTTAATTGTAATTCATGTATAGTTTTATTTTCTGTTTGCTGTTGATTTTGAATTTCTTCGTGCATCATTTGATAAGATTGTGCAAAAACATTATTTCTACGCATTATAGTATCTATCAAATATAAAATTTCTTCGTTAAGATTTGAGTTCTGTTTTAAACGACATTCTGTGGCTTCATTATTATCTATAATAAAAAGTTGACCCTAACTAGGCATTTCATTTGGTGCAGGATATAATGCAGTATTAATTTGATAATAAATTTGTCCTTGAACTTTAAAACAATACGGTCCACGTCTTTGACCCCTAAAGTTAGATATATTTGCATTAAAAAATGCGAATAAAAATGTATTATTATAACTACGATCATAGAAATGTCTTGATTTTGGATGATTTCCATTAAATAATTTGTATGATTCATGTGGAAATTGTGGTATAGGATCTAAATTTACTGAACCATGGCTACAACAATCGTTGAATGAATTACCTTTATTAAACATTTTTTCTGAATTAAAATGTTTTGCGTTATAATGTTCACAAATTACATTCATTTTTCCTATATAATGTTCTACGACATTTTGTAAACGTGTATTATGAAACATATTAATATTTGTATCCTCTTTTTAAAGCTCGACTTTTTTTAATTTTTTTTGCTATTATATTTTTATCAACTGTAGTAGAAAATATTGATGATTGTCATGTTGCTATTTCATTATTAATGATAACACTTTGCATTGGCATTTTATTTAAAACTGGTATTTCATTTAAAGTTAAATTTTCAGATGTATTATTGTCTAAATATATTAACTTATTTGATGAGCTAGGCTTTGAAGAAATATTGTTATTAACTACATGTGACAAAGTTTCAATGGATAAAGTGTCCCGAATTATTTCAACATTACTGTTGTCAATGAATAATTTTTTATTATTATATGTAAGAATTTTATTATCATTTTCTTTTGCGTAAAGTGTAATGATAGTTGAGGTAGAAATAACTTGTGACGTTATTTCATTTGTAGGATATACAATTTTCATAGGTGAAGTATAACATGTTTTATGCATTATATTCAGAATACTACATGTAGAAGTTTGCGTTAAATTTGAATCAATTTGACTGACATTTAATAGTACTTGATCATCTTTCTTAGCTAACATTCGTTTTGCTTCTCGTCTTTTAGCCTGAGATTTTGCTTTCCTTTCACGTTTACTACGTTGAAAATTCTTTTCTTCTTCAAATGTAGTAGTAGTAGTAGTAGTTTATTAAACCCTTTTCGGGGTACACAGGGACTCCCGCTCCCTTTACAATTTCATCTCTTCTTTCCTTCCTCGCTCCTCCACACTATTCTCTCTCTCTCTCTCTCTCTCTCTCTCTCTCTCTCTCTCTCTCTCTCTCTCTCTCTCTCTCTCTCTCTCTCTCTCTCTCTCTCTCTCCCCCCCCCCTATTCCTCTCTCTCTCATATTTCGCTCACTACTCTCGCCTTTACATTTTTACATTCTTTCTCCTTTTCTATCCGACCTGACCTTCTCTGGCCGATACATTCTAAAGTCCTTTCCCTTTTCGCACCTCTCCTATCCCTTTCTCACCACTCTCTCTTTTCTCTCTCTCACTCACACCTCTCTCTCTCTCTCTTTCTCTCTCTCTCTCTCTCTCTCTCTCTCTCTCTCTCTCTCTCTCTCTCCCCCTCTTCCTCTCTCTCTCATATTTCGCTCACTACTCTCGCCTTTACATTTTTACATTCTTTCTCCTTTACTATCCGACCTGACCTTCTCTGGCCGATACATTCTAAAGGTCCTTTCTCTTTTCGCACCTCTCCTATCCCTTTCTCACCACTCTCTCTTTTCTCTCTCTCACTCACACCTCTCTCTCTCTCTCTCTCTCTCTTTCGCCTTTACATTTTCACTCCTCGCCCATTCACTTCTCTCCATTCTCTCTCTCCCTCTCATACTTCGTTCTCTTAAGCCTACTTCCGCCTCTACATATATACCTTTCTTTCCTCCTTCTTCTCCCGACCTGACCTTCGCTGGCCATTACATACTAAGCACCCTCTCCCTCCCCTCTCTCTTATCTCCGCACTCCTCTCACCCTCTCTCCTCTCCCTTTTTCACTGCGCTCTCCTCTTCCTCTCCCCTACCTTACGCCTTCGCTCTCCACTCCACTCATCCTTTTCTCTCCCTCCTCATCCATTTCTCGCTCTCCATTCTCTCTCCCTCTCATACCTCGTTCTCTTAAACCTACTTCCGCTTTTACGTATGTACATTTCTTTCCTTCTTCATCTCCCAACCTGACCTTCGCTGGCCATTACATACTAACCGCCCTCTCCCTTCCCACATTCCCCCCCCCCTTCCCCACGCTGCCAAAAGGTTTTCTCTCCATCTTCTTACCGCCCTTAACGATCTCTCATTCCCCAATCCATCTCCTTCCTGCCCCTTGGCGCCGTCTCTCTCTCTCTCTTCCTCCTACTTGCTTCCTCCTCCCTCCTTCCTCACCTCTTTCTCCACTCCTTCCACCCTCCTCTCCCCTCCTTCTTCATCCTTCCTTCTTCTTCTCTTCCTCGCTCTCCTCTGCTTCCCGATGCTCTCCTGCCTTCCCGCTCCTTTCCCTTTGCTCGCTTCCTGTTGCTCCCTCCGCTTTCCGGTGCTCCTCCTTCTTTCCCGCTCCTTCCCTTTTTCCGCTCCCTATTGCTCTCCTCACTCCACTCTCCAACCTCCGCTTTCTTCGTTTCCTCGTGTCCTCCGGAGTCAGTCTCTCGTTCCTTCCCGAACCTCTATCGTTCTCATCCGCTCTCCTCCCGGTCCACCCTCCACTGTCGTACTCCTTCCACTCCTCTTTACTCTCTCACCTTTTTCCGCTTCTCACTTTTCACTTCCTCCTAACCTCTCCTCACCCTCTTCCGTCTCTACCGATCCGCCAGTCTACCGTCGCTCTGTCGATCTGCCCTCGCACCGCCATTCGCCACTTCTTCTCTCTTGCATCATCTGCTCCATGCTACACGTCCCGGAGCGAGAACTTCCCGATCGATCCTCTCTATTCCTCCATTCGATCCATCGATCACCCGCCGATCCGTCGATCTATTCTCGCTCCGCCAATTGCCACTTCTCCTTCTCTGCGCCATCTATTCCACTCTACTTATCCCGGTGCGAGAACTTTTTGATCGACCCTCTCATTTTCTCCATTCGATCCATCGTTCCGCTGCCGATTCGTCGATCCGTCCTCGCTCCGCCAATCATCTCCTCTCCTTCCTTGCTCCAACTACACCACACGTCCCAGTGCGAGATCTTCTCGGTCGACCCTCTATGTTTCTCCAATCCTTCGTGTCATCCTTCTTCTTGCTTCCTTCCCAACCTTACTCCGAAACTTCAACTCCTTCTCACATCTCCTGTCCTTGCTCCTCAACCTTCCCTCCAATTGCTCATCTTCCTCTCTTCCTCCTTCACCTTTCCAGCACACCCACTCCCTTTACTTTCACTTAACTCACTCCCAATTCTCCTATCTATCCAGACACTACCTCCCGACCATCCACACCCTCCGCCATCTTTCCGGAAGCCCTCTTTTCTTCTTCAAATGTTCGAACAATTTTTCTTCGAGTCATAATTATTTATTATTTAAATAATTTAATTTTATTTAAATATTATTTAATTTCAATTCGATTACATCAAAATATTTTTTTATAAATCTTTCAGACACATCTAAAATTAACTTTTTAATAAAAAAATTTAGTTTAAAATTAAAAAATTATTTTCTTAACATAAATATTAATATCAATTTTATTTAACACATTAATATTTTCTTTGTTATTAGTATAAAATAATTAAAATTAATTTTTTTAAATTATTCGTATAAATTTATATAAATTATTTATATAATTTATTAATATATTTTTAATTTAATTTTACATTAATTCAGTTTAACATTAATTAAAAAATTAATAGTAATTTTATAATTCAATAATTAAAGTAAAAATCAATTATAATTAAATAATTCAAATTAAAACTAAATTACATTTGGGACTTCCGTTTCCGGTGGTGAGAGCGAGTGTTGTGTGTGTGACAAGGAGTGTGTGTGAGAGCGTGTAGGGAGGAAAAGAGAGAAAGGGTAAGGGCACAGAGAGGTGGAGTGGATAGCGGAGGGTCAGGTGAGGTAGAGAGAGTGGGGGAGTAGAGCAGCAGTAAGGGAGGAGCAAGGTAGAAGAGAAATTAGACAGGCGGAAAGGTAGGTTAGGAGCGGCGGGAAGGAGCATAGAGTAGCGTGTAGCGAAGACGGCAGAGCGGACAGAGTAGAAGAAGGTGTAGAAAGTGCGGGAGGGTGAGAAAGTGTAGTAAAGAGGCAAATAAGCAAGAAGGTGACAGGATGATGGACGAGAGAGCTGTAAAGGGGAAGGAAATAGAAGGGAAAGAGGAAGAGGGGAAGGAAGAAGGCAGGAAAAAGGTAGGGAGGCCAACAAAAATGGAAAAAATGATAAGAGAGAGATCGAATAGTCTGCCAATAGTAGAATTTATGAAAAGAGGAGAGAAAAGAAAAGGGATGCAGGAGGAGGAGAGAGAGAGGAGGAGGAGTTAGAAGCTTTTAAGAAAAGCGCGAGAGTGGCAAGATCA
This sequence comes from Tetramorium bicarinatum, assembly GCA_928718305.1. Taxonomy (NCBI): domain Eukaryota; kingdom Metazoa; phylum Arthropoda; class Insecta; order Hymenoptera; family Formicidae; genus Tetramorium; species Tetramorium bicarinatum. The sequence continues at coordinate 10,400,791 of OV788326.1, forward strand.
CCGGTAGAGACGGAGGAGGGGAGATGGAAAGAAATGATAAGAGAGATGAGAACGGGCTTTAGTGAAATAATGAGAGAAATGAAAGTATTGAGAGAAGAGAGAGAGGAGATGAAGAAATGGATGGAAGAAATGAGAAAAGAATGGGAGAAGGAGAAAGAAGGCTTGGAAAGAAGGCTGAGCGAAATGAAAAAAAGCTGGAGGCGTGGGAAGGAAGAGAAAAGGGAAAAGGTAAAAGAGAGAGGGAAAAAGGAGAGGTAGAGAAGGAGATGGGAGGAAAATGGGAGGAAATAGATGGAAGAATGAGGAGATTAGAGATGGAGGGAGAACTGAAAAAGAGAGAAGAGAAGAAAAGAAACGTGATAATAAGAGGAGTGGAAGCAAAGAAAGAAGGAGAAGAAGGATTGAAGGAGGAGGTGAAGGAGATAATAAAAGAGACGGGAGCAAGAGTGGAGATAGAGGCGATAAGGAGGATAGGAAGGAAGAACGGAGAAGGGAGAGAAATGGTGTGGATAAGGTTTGGGAGTATAGAAGAGAAAATAGAGGTGATGAAAGGAAAGAGAAGGCTAAAAGATAGAAAAGAGTGGATAACGGACGATTTGACAGAAAAAGAGAGAAGAATAGAATGGACGATAAGAAGAGAAGCGGAAAGGAAAAGGAGAGAAGGGAAGAGAGTAAGAGTGGGGTATATGAAGATGTGGGTAGAAGGAAGTTTGTGGATGTGGGACGAGGGAAGAGAAGGATGGAGGACGAGTGATGGAGGAGAGGTGAGGGAAAGAGAAAGAGAGGAAAGGGTGGTAGGAGGGGAAAGAATGGAAAAGGTTTTCGCCTAGGGGAACCTGGAGAGGAGGAGAAGAAATGGAAGAAGAGAGATAAAAATAAGAGGAAGGGGAAGAGGAAGGAGAGGAGGAAAGAAGAGGAGGAATATAAAATAGGATTCTGGAATGTGGCAGGATTGGAAAACAAAGATAAAGAGTTCTGGGAGAAACTGGGAGAGTGGGATGTGATAATTTTAAGTGAAACGTGGATACAGGAGAAAGGGTGGGAGAGAATAAAGAGAAGAATGCCAAAAGGTTTTGTGTGGGAAGTGCAGGAAGCGGGAAGGAAGAATAAGAAAGGAAGAGCGATAGGAGGAATGGTGATGGGAAGGAAAGAAGGGATGGAGGTGAGAGGAGAAAAAGAGGGAAGGAGGAGAAGAGAGGAGGGAATAATGATGGAAGAAGTGAATCTAGGAGGAAGATGGTGGAGGATAATAGGAGTGTACGTAAACAAGGATATAGATCAGAAGATGGAGAAATTAAGAGAATGGATGGAAAATGAGGAGGAAGGGGTGAGAGTATTAATAGGAGGAGATTTTAATGCGAGAACGGGAAGAGAAGGCGGAAGAGTGGGAGAGAGAAATGAGGAAAAGATGGAGAAGGAGGGAAGGAGGTCGAGAGACAGGAAGATGAATGGGGACGGCAGAAAATTGTGTGGTGTTTTAGAGGAGCTGGGATGGTCGATAATGAACGGAAATATAGAAGGTGATGAAGAGGGAGAGTGGACATACACAGGAGGGAAGAACGGAACGGTCATTGATTATGTATTAGGAAATGAGGAGACAAGAGAAGGAGTGAGAAGGATGAAGGTGGAGGAAAGGATTGACTCAGATCACCAACCGTTAACGGTGTGGATAGAAGGAAGAGAGAGGAGAGATGAAAGGAAAGAATGGAAGAGGAAAAAAGGAGGAAAAGGAGTATGGACGGAGGAGGGAAGGAAAAGATTCGAGGAATATTTTGGGAGGAAAGAAGAGGAAGTGAGAGGAGGAGAAGAGGAATGGAAAAGGCTAAAGGAGAGAGTGGAGGTGGTGATGAGGAGAGTGGAAAAAGAGTTGAAGGGAAAGAAGAAAAAAGGATGGTGGGATGAAGAATGCAGAGAGAAAAAAGGAGAGGTGAAAGAGGAACTAAAAAGATGGAAAAGGCAAGGAGAGGATGGAGAGAAGTATAGAGAAGCGAAGAGAGAATACAGAATAATGTGTGAGAAGAAGAAAAGAGAGGAGGGAGAAAGATGGGAGAGAGAAATGGAAAAAGTGAAAACAGAGAGACAGGTGTGGAAGGTGGTGAGAGGAGAGAGAAAGAGAAGGAGGGGAGGGGGGATAGGGCAGGGAATAGAGATGGAAGAATGGGAAAGGTATTTCAAGGAATTGCTGGGAGGTGTGAACTGGAGGATAAGAAGAGAAAGAGAAGTGGTAGAAAGAGAGGAGGCAGAGGAGGAGGAGATAAGCAAGGAAGAAATGGAGAGGGCTATAAGGAAATTGAAGGAAGGAAAGGCGGCCGGGGGAGATGGTATAGGAAATGAAGTGTGGAAGTATGGAGGAAAGGAGGTGAGAGAGTGGTTGTGGCAGATATGTAATAGAGTCTGGAAAGGAGAGGGATGGCCAGAGGATTGGAGAGAAGGAGTGGTAGTGCCGATTTTGAAGAAAGGGAAAGGGGGAAGGGTAGAGGACTATAGAGGAGTAACGCTGACGCAAACGGCATATAAGGTGTACGCAGCAATATTGGCGGAGAGACTGAAAGAGGAGATAGGGAGGAAAGGAATATTGCCACCGAGCCAAGCGGGATTCAGAAAAGGGATGGGAACAATAGACCAAATATATGTAATAAACTACTTGATAAACAAGAGGGTGACGGAAGGGAGGAGAAAAATGGTAGCCACGTTCATAGACATGAAGGCGGCGTTTGACTCGGTGGACAGGGGAATTCTGATAGAGAGTATGAGAAAAAGGGGAGTGAGGGAAGGGCTGGTAGCGAGATGCGAGGAGGTGTTGGAGGAGACAGTGAGCAGGGTGAGAGTAGGAGAGAAAGAAGGAGGAAGATTTTGGACAGAGAGGGGAGTGAGACAGGGGTGTCCCTTGAGCCCCTGTTTATTCACTCTGCTGATAGCGGACATGGACGAGGCGTTGGAGGAGGAGGGATGGGGAGGAATGAAAGTAAAAGGAAGGAAGATTTATTCATTGGCGTATGCGGATGATGTGGTGGTTCTGGCGGAGGAGGAGAATGGGATGCAGAGAATGTTAAAAGGATTGGAGAGGTATGTGGATAAAAAAGGCCTGGAGGTAAATGTGGAAAAAACGAAGGTGATGAGATGCAGAAGGGGAGGGGGAAGATGGAAAAAGATAGAGTGGAAATGGAAAGGAAAAAAGATAGAAGAAGTGAAGAAATTTAATTATTTAGGATATATGCTGATGGCAAATGGAGGACAGAGAGAACATATAAAAGAAAGAGTGAGGAAGGGAGCGGTGGTGATGAGAGAGGTCTGGGGGATAGGAAAAAGAAGATTTGGAAAAGACTGGGCAAGAAGAATGTGGCTGTTTGACAGGCTGGTGTGGACAGTGATGGGGTACGGAGTAGAGATATGGGGGTGGAAAGAGAGGGAAGAAATGGAGAAAGTGCAGGATAGATTCCTAAAATGGATAGCAGGAGTGGGAAGGAGTACGCCAAGCTATCTATTAAGGGAAGAATTTCAAAGAGAGAAACTGAGGGGAAGGGCGGGTTTAAGAGCATGGGGATACGAGAGAAGATTAGGGGAGGGAAAAGGAGGGGAACTGGCCAGGGTATGTTGGGAGGAGTTGAGAGAAAGAGCAAAGGAAGGATCAGCAGTGGGAGAATGGGAGAAGGAGAGGAAAGAGTACTATGAGAGGAAAGGATGGAGCTTGAAAGTGATAGAAAAGATGAGAGAAGATGGAGAAATGAGAGGAGAAGAGATAGTAAGGAAGGAGAGGAAGATGCAGGAGAGGGAGAGATGGGAAAGGATAAGGGAGTCTAAATTTAATAAATGGTATGGAAGAATAAAAGGAAAAGGAATACCGGAATACCTAAAAGAGGGATGGAAGGAGGAAAGATGGCAGAGGATAGCAAGGCATAGGTTAGGTGACGGGAGAGAGGAAACAGGTATTGGGAGGGAGGAGAGGAGAGAAAGTGTAGGAGATGTGGATGGGGGGAGGAAACGTGGGAGCATGTGTGGGAAGAATGTACGAGTTGGGGGCAGAAGAGAGGGTGGCAGGAGGCGGTGGAGGAGGTTCTCGGGGAGAGGGGGGAGGGAGAGGAGTGGATGATAAAGTGGGAAGAGATGAGGGAAGGGAGGGAAGAGGAGGAAGGCAGAAGGATGGGAGGAGGTGTGAATGAGGAAGGATTGGAAAGAGAGAAGCATACAACGGAAACGGAGGTCCAAAGGAATGAATGTGAATGTATGGATGGATGTGAGTGTGTGTCTCTCTCTCTCGCGGGCGAGCGAATAGATTTAAGTAAATTGTAAGCGGAGCGGAGGTCCGTGTGTACCCCGCAAAGGGAATAAACTATTACATTATTATATTATATAACTAAATTACATTTGAATCAAATTTAAATAAAAAATTTAATTTTTTAATTAAACAATTTAAATCAAAATCGATTTTAATTTAGTTATCTAAATCAAATCTATTTCAGCTCAAATTATAATAAATTTAAATTTAAAAATTTAATTTAAAATTAATTTTAAGTTAATAATCCAAATCAGAATTAATTTTAATTTAATAAATCAAATCTTATTTTAGTTAAACAATCCAATTCAAAGCAAATTTCAATTCAATAAATCAAATCCAATTTTAGTAAAACAATCTAATTCCAAGCAAATTTCAATTCAATAAATCAAATCCAATTTCAATTAAATAATCCAAATCAAAATCCATTCCAAATCAATAGTCTAAGTCGAAGCTAATTTTAATCCAAATAAATCAAATATAATTTCAATTAAACAAACAAAATTAAAACTAATTTTAATCCAATAATATAAATAAATATCAATTTTATTAATTAAAATGAAAATTAATTTTAACTCAATAAATTAAATTCCAAGTTAATTTTAAGTTAAGAATTTAAGATGAAATTAATTTTAACAAAATATTAAATTTAAATCATTTAAACTTTAAATTAATTCAAAAATCTATTAAAAAATTTTTAAATTAAATGTAATGTTAATTAAAATATAAAAAAGTTAAAGTTGGATTATTAATTTATCAATATAAAATTATAGTTAATTTTAATTAAATAAAATTAAATTCACATTTTCACAATATTACAATAATAAAAACTGTATAATAAAATTGATAATCTTACCTTCTGGAATTTTATGAAGTATTTAAAAATTTTGTAAAAGTTCTGCGACAATGTGTCCTTCAGTGTTGAAATTAATAAGCAACAAACTTAAGAATGGCAACTTTCATTTAATATTTATTTCTTGATCGTCATTAAGTAGTAATTCCAAAATGATTCACATAAATTCAATCTAAAACCAAGATAAATTTAATATAATAATTTAAATTAGAATTAATTTTAATTAAATAATCAAAATTATAATCAATTTTAATTTAACAATTTAAATTAAAATAAATTTTAACCCTTAAACTATACTGTGGGGAACAATATGATTACAACAAAACTTTGTTCCGAAATATCTTCTATTTAAAATATCTTCAATTTCAATTTTTTATAATTAAAATAATTTTTTTTTATTTTGAATAATTGTAAACAGTTTTTTGTTGTAATAATTTCGTTCCAAGTGATTGGGATTAATCTGACCTCAGTGTAAGTAAATAAGTAAGTAAGTAAGTAAGTAAGTAATAGTTTATTCTCTTTGCGGGGTACATGCGGACCTCCGCTCCGCTCACAAAATTAACTTAATTCTATGTATTCGCTCGCCCGAGAGAGAGAGAGAGACACACACACACACACCCTCGCATCCATCCACGCATCCATACTCATTCCTTTGGACCTCCGTTTCCGCTGTTTGCTCCTCCCTCTCCATTCCTTCCTCATTCACACCTCCTCCCATCCTCTCATCTTCCTCCTCCTCCCTTCCTTCCCTCATCTCTTCCCATTTTATCATCCACTCCTTTCCCTGCCCCCTCTCCCCGAGAACCTCCTCCACCGCCTCCTGCCAACCCTCTCTCCTGCTCCCAACTCATACATTCTTGCTAAACATGCTCCCACGTTTCCTCCCCCCATCCGCATCTCCTACATCTTCTCTCCTCTCTATCCTCCCAATACCTGTTTTCTCTCATTCCGTCACCTAACCTGTGCCTTGCTACCCTCTACCATCTTTCCTCTTTTCATCCCTCTTTTAAATACTCCATTCCTTTTCCTTTTATTTTGCCATACCATTTGTTAAACTTAGACTCCCTTATCCTTTCACATCTTTCTTTCTCCTGCATCTCCCTCTCTTTCCTTACTATCTCCTCCCCTCTCATTTCTCCATTTTCCTTCATCTTTTCTATCTCCTTCAAGTTCCATCCTTTCTTTTCATAATTCTCTTTCCTCTCCTTCTCCCACTCTCCCACTGCTGATCTTCCCTTTGCTCTTTCATTTCCTCCCAACACAGCCTGGCCAGTTCCACTCCTTTTCCTTCCCCCAGTCTCCTCTCATATCCCCATGCTCTTACTCCCGCTGTTCCTCTCATCTTTTCTCTCTAAAATTCCTCCCTTACCAAGTAGCTTGGTGTACTCCTTCCCACTCCTGCTACCCATTTTAAAAATCTGTCCTGCACCTTCTCCACCTCTTCCCTCTCTTTCCACCCCCATATCTCCACTCCATACCCCATCACCGTCCATACCAGTCTGTCAAACAGCCACATCCTTCTTGCCCAGTCCTTTCCAAATCTTCTTTTTCCTATCCCCCAAACCTCTCTCATCACCACCGCTCCTTTCCTCACCCTTTTCCTTATATGTTCCCTCTGACCTCCATTTGCCATCAGCGTATATCCTAAATAGTTAAATTTCTTCACTTCTTCTATCTTCTTTCCTTTCCATTTCCACTCTATCTTCTTCCACCTCCCCCCCTCCTTTTCTGCATCTCATCACTTTCGTCTTTTCCACATTTACCTCCAGGCCCTTTCTATCCACATACCTCTCCAGTCCTTTTATCATTCTCTGCATCCCATTCTCCTCCTTCGCCATAACCACCACGTCATCTGTTTACGCCAAAGAGTAAACTTTCCTTCCTTTTACTTTTATTCCTCCCCATCCTTCTTTCTCTAACGCTTCGTCCATGTCCGCTATCATGAGGGTGAATAAGTAAGGGCTCAAAGGACACCCTTGCCTCATTCCTCTCTCCGTCCAAAATCTTCCCCCTTCTTTCTCTCCCATTCTCTCTCTGCCCACCGTCTCTTCCAACACCTTCTTACATCTTGTCACCAATTCCCTCACTCCCCTTTTTCTCATACTCTCCACCAGTATCCCCCTATCCACCGAGTCAAACGCCGCCTTCATATCTATGAACATGGCCACCATTTTTCCTCTCCCTTCTGCTACCCTCTTGTTTATCATATAGTTTATATTTAGTTTACATAGATCTGGTTTATTGTCCTCATTCCTTTCCTGAAACCCGTTTGACTCGGTGGCAGTATCCCTTTCCTCTCTATCTCCTCCCTTAGTCTCTCCGCCAGTATTGCTGCATATATCTTATATGCTGTTTGCGTCAGCGTTACTCCTCTATAATCTTCCACCCTTCCTCCTTTCCTCCTTTCCTTTTCCTCAATATCGGTACTACAACTCCTTCTCTCTAGTCCTCTGGCCATCCCTCTCCTTTCCAGACTCTGTTATATATCTGCCACAGCCACTCTCTCACCTCCTTTCCTCCATACTTCCACACTTCATTTCCTATACCATCCCCTCCGGCCGCCTTTCCTTCTTTTAATTTCCTTATAGCTCTCTCCATTTCCTCCTTGCTTATCTCCTCCTCCTCCTCCTCCCCTCTCTCTACCATTTCTCTTTCCCTTCTTATCCTTCAATCAACACCACCCAGTAGTTCCTTAAAATATCTTTCCCATTCTTCCATCTCGATTCCTTGTCCCATCCCTCCTCTCCTCTTTCCCTTTCTCTCCCCTCTCACCCCACCTTCCATACTTGCCTCTCTGTTTTCACCTTTTCCATTTCTCTTTCCCATCTTTCTCCCTCCTCCCTCTTTTTCTTCTCACACATCAATCTGTATTCTCTCTTCGCTTCTTTATATTTAACTCCTTCTCCTCCTTGCCTCTTCCATCTTTTTAGTTCTTCTTTCACCTCTCCTTTTTTCTCTCTACATTCTTCATCCCACCATCCTCTTTTCTTCTTTACCTTTAACTCTTTCTCCACTCTTCTCACCACTTCCCCTACTCTCTCTTTTAGCTTCTCCCATTCTTCTTCTCCCTCCTTCACTTCTTCGTCCTTCCTCTCGAAGTATTCCTCAAATCTTTTTCTTCCCTCCTCCGTCCACACTCCCTTCTTTCCTTTTTTCTTTTTCCATCCTTTCCTTTTTTCTCTTTTCTCTCTCCCTTCTACCCACACCGTTAACGGTTGATGATTTGAGTCAATCCTTTCCTCTACCCTCATTCTTTTCACTCCCTCTTTTATCTCCTCATTTCCCAACACGTAATCGATGACCGTTCCATTCTTCCCTCCTGTATATGTCCACTCTCCCTCTTCATTACCTTCCATATTTCCATTCATTATTGACCACTCCAGTTCCTCTAAAACGTCACATAATTTTCTACCATCCCCATTTATCCTCCTGTCTCTCGACCTCCTTCCCTCTTTTTCCGCCCCCTCCTCACTCCTCTTGCCCACTCTTCCCCCTTCCCTTCCCGTTCTCGCATTAAAATCTCCTCCTATTAATACTCTCACCCCTTCCTCCTTATTTTCCATCCACTCTCTTAATTTTTCCATCTTCCGATCTATATCTTTGTTTACATATACTCCCACTATCCTCCACTTTCCTCCTAAATTCATTTCTCTCATCATTATTCTCTCCTCTCTCCCCTCCCTTCCCTCTCTCTTTCCCCTCACCACTATCTTTCCTTCCCATCACCATTCCTCCCACCGTCCTTCCCTTCCTATTCTTCCTTCCCGCTTCTTGCACTTCCCAGACAAACCCTTTTGGCATCCTTTTCTTTATCTTCTCCCACCCTTTCTCCTGCACCCACGTTTCACTTAAAATCATCACGTCCCACTCTTCCAATTTCTCCCAAAATTCTTTATCTTTATTTTCCAACCTTGCCACATTCCAAAAACCTATTTTATATCCCTCCTCTTCTCTCTTCCTCTCCTCCACTTTCCTTTTCTTCTTATTTTTATCTCTCTTCTTCTTCCCTTTTTTCTTCTCCTCGCCAGGTTCCCCTAAGCGAAAACCTTCTCCGTTCTTTCCCCTCTTTTCACCCTTTCCTCTCTTTCTCTTTCTTTCACCTCTCCTCCATCACTCGTCCTCCAGCTTTCTCTTCCCTCGTCCCACAGCCATAGCCTTCCCTCTACCCACATCTTCATATATCCCACTCTTACTCTCATCCCCTCTCTCCTTTTTCTTTCTGCTTCTCTCCTTATTATCCATTCTATTCCTCTCTCCTTTTCCGTCATATCGTCTGTTATCCACTCTCTTCTATCTCTTAGCCTTCTCTTTCTCTTCATCACTTCCACTTTCTCCTTCACACTCGTAAATCTTACCCACACCATTTCTTTTCCTTCTCCGTTCTTCCTCTCTATCCTCCGTATCGTCTCTATCTTCGCTATCGCCCCCGTTTCTTTTATAATCTCTTCCACCTCTTCTTTCAGACCTTTCCCTCCCTCTTTATATCTATACGCTCTCACACTCACTCCTTGTCACACACACAACACTTGCTCTCACCACCGGAAACGGAAGTCCATAATTTCATAACTATTAATTGTTATTTCATTATTTTTAAAAGTAATTTATTAGAAATTTATATATAATTATAATTATAACATAATATATAGTAATACGTAACATATAGTAATATATTGTAACTTATAACTTATTGTAACATATTGTAACTTATAACTTATTGTAACATATTATAACATATTGCAATTAGTAAGAACAAAAATAAATATATAGAAAAGAAACATAACGTTTGAAATTTAATATGATAACATAATAGTTTTTTTTTAAATCCGCTGAATTTTTGTTGGAGTTGCTTCTTCATAAGTAACATCATTATGTATTTTTTAAAAGAATTTTTAAACCTTGTAAACATTTTAGAAAAGACATTTTTTTACTCTCTTCAATTATTTTGATGTCTGACATTTTTTCCACGTTGAGAAAATATATATCATCTGTAAATTAATTTAAAACGTTAAAAATTAATGTATCAATATTTATTACTATTGTTATTACTATTATTATTGTTATTAACTTGCAAGTTTTACGTATCCATTAAGTTCGATTTTTTGTCCTTTTTCAAAATTATTGTTACTTTCAAATTGAGTTATTTGTATTTCTAATTTATAATTTCCATCAGTTACAGAACCGCATCCATAGGTTTGAAAGGTATTAGAGAATGTATTAAAATTAGTTTTAATAAATGCCCGTATAACTAAAAAGAAAGACAGAAATTATTTTATTATAACTAACAATATACACATGTGCGTACACGCATACACGCACATACACACACACACTCACGCATCCACGCACACATAGACACACACGCATTCGTAACTGTCCTTGAAGCACACGCCACGCAAACGCACGCACACATACACATACATGCGCTCACACACTCACGCACGCCTGTACACGTACACATACACATGCACATACGCATGCACATGTACTTGCACTTGTACATGCAAACGTATACACGCACATACCCACCCTTATACATTCACGCACACATATATACGTACTTACACATACACCACACCCAAACCCGCACAAGCACACGTATACGCACACTTTAATTATAAGTATAATTTTTATACTATATTTAAATATCTTACCTATATATTTATTATAATAATCTGGAATTTCTTCCAGTTTTAGGTTGATTTAGGTTTCAGTATATTAATAGTTTTGTTTTAATGTCAAAGACTCCCAAACTGTTAATAATTGTGTTCGATCTAATTACTAATTCGTACGGAAGGGTTCCATTATTATACTCAAGAAATTTTATTTTTTTGGCCTTAGCTCCATCAATGTGAATAATCTATATAATATACAAATAAAAACTTTATTAAAATGAATTTTAAAAAATGATATAATTTTACTTAGCATTTATTGCAATATTTTAGTCATTTATTATTGTTAATAAATGTTATTTTATTATAAAAACGTTGTGTGTGTGTGTATGTGTGTGTGTGTGTAATTATTGAATAGTGCAATTAAATAAATAAGAATTAATATAATTTATATGTTACTCGGTTTGGTTTAAGGTGAAATTCTATACGTTCCACATCACTCTTCCAAGCAATAGTTTGAATTCGATGGTGCTGATTATTACTTAAAACAAATTTTAATAATTTATAATTTTGGGTTTTTCCAACAATTTTAGGCCCTTTAATCTCGTTGACAAAACCAATTATTTCCCTATATATTTTTTTCAAAAAATTTACATAATTATTTAAATGATATAATTATTCTTCAAAATAAAAAAACAATCTTATCCAAAAAGGTATAAAAAATTATAAATTAAAACTTACATAGTCGAATCCTCAAATTGTACTGATTCTAGCATTTCGTCAGTCGAAAATCGAATAATTTCTACTTCATTATTATAATTTAAAATTGTAATGTCCGAATTACTTTCGGAAGTTCTGTAAATGTAAAAGGATTTATGAGTAATAAAATATGATGTAAATATTAGTGTATTATTATAATTTATGTATCTGTATATATTTATGTACCTATTTATATTAAGAAATGAATTACAAAAGTATTAACTTATAAATATTATAATTGTTATATAATTACTATATTTAAAAATTATGTGATACAAATTTTATATCTTTTATTTTACAATTTTACAATTTTTTATATTTATAATGTATATACAGAATAAAAACTTTATAAATTTAATAAATTGATATTATTGTTGAATTTAAATTTGATTCAATTAATAGAAATTCACTTCTGTAGGCGAATTTGTTAAATTTAATTGTGACGACGTCTTCTGTTCTAAATGATCCATTTTACTTTCCAATGTGGAATTAAATGGTTCCTGACTATGAAAATATACATGTAAATAAACATATTATAATAAATATACAAATATTAATATCAATATTATATTGTATTTAAAAATTAAATTCATTGATAAACTTTTTAAAATTATTCTAGATAATATTTAAACGATGATAATTTTTAACACTTTTTTTATAAAAATAGTTCAGAAGTCATAACTAATTTAAAAGGATATTCTTTTTAATATTAATAACGGTTAAAAAAATTAAATATTTATTAAGATATTTATTATAAAGATATTTATTAAGATATTTATTAAGACATTTATTAAAATATTTTATTAGAAAGATATTTATTAGAATTTTTAAGTGCATAAAAGAGTGAATAAATTTATTTATAGCTAAAAAAAATAAAAATAAAAACCTTTAAAATAATTTCTATAAGGAACATATAATAAAGATTTAAGAAATGTACGTATTAATTAAAAAAATTTAAGAGATTGTAATTAAAATCGTTATTAAAGATAGGAAAATATTCTTTTTAAAATTAAAATGTTATTAAAAATTGGAAAAAGAATTAGAAATTAAAATGATAAAAAATAAGTCACAGCTAATTTAAAAACAATAAATAAAATGTTTTAAAATTAATTTATACAAAATTTAAATAATAATACTTTGGTTATCTTTTTATGACTTTAGAAGTTATAACTAATTTAAAAGGATATTCTTTTTAATATTAATAAAAGTTGAAAAAATTAAACATTTATTAAAATATTTATTAGAAAAATATTTATTAAAACATTTATTAAGGTATTTTATTAGAAAGACATTTATTAAAATTTTGAAGTACATAAAAGCGTATAAAAATTCATCTAGCTAAAAAAAAATAAAAATAAAAACCTATAAAATAATTTCTATAAAAAACAGATAATAAAGATTTAAAAAATTTATATATTAATTGAATAAATTTAAGAGATTGTAATTAAAATTATTATTAAAAATAGGAAAATATTTTTTTAAAATTAAAATGTTATTAAAGATTGGAAAAAGAATTAGAAATTAAAATGATAAAAAATAACTCATAGCTAATTTAAAAACAATAAATAAAATGTTTTAAAATTATTTTATACAAAATTTAAATATGCGGCGAGGTCAAATCCACAGGAAAGTACTTCCAGTATTAATCATCCATACGAATTAGAGTTGTTTCGTTGCGAAAGATTATTACTGCATCGCGAAATTGATATTATGCGACAAGAGAACGAATTACTGAGAACGGCGTCACCAACAATTCGTGACGTAGAACAGTCTTGAAAGCCACCGGTAGACATTAAGATATTCAGCGAGCTTTTGAATGAATACAACGGTGTCGAGATTTTACGAATTGGGAAGCGCAATTACAGCTATTGAAAAATACTTATGAACTCAATAACAATCTAGTAAAAATTTTAATCGGATTACGACTTAAAGGAAAGGCGTTAGCATGGTTTCACTCGAAATCGGAATTACTGGGCATGACAACAACTGAAATATTATGTGAACTCAAGAGCATGTATGATCACCGCCCGAGTAAAGTAAAGATCTGCGCAAGAAATTCGAGACGCGTCTGTGGTAATCGGGGGAAATGTTTCACGACTATTTTCATGAAAAAATTCTCAAGGATAACCAAGTTCCAATTCCGCAGGATGAAATTCTAGATTACGTCATAGATGGCATCTCCGACGTGCATCTTAGAAATCACGCGAGGATGCAAAATTTTACGTCTACTGCAGAGCTGGTGCTTTAAGAAGATTACTATTCGTCCAGATTTTAAGAATCATGCGAAGGCAGCCAACGAGAAGAACAAGGTTAGGAATAAAGATTCTAAATCGCCGGTACAGGAGGAAACTCAACGGAGAGATAACAAATGCTACAACTGCAACCAAACGGGGCACATAGTGAAAAATTGTGACAAGCCGAAAAGAGAATGGGGAACGTGTTACGAGTGCGGGGCAACCGATCATCGACTACGGAACTGCCCGCAGAAGAAAAAGACGGCAGAACCGAAGGCATCAACGCAGACGGAGACGACGACGCAGATTTCTAACGTCGAAGAACAACAACAAAGCGATAACGAATTCCTTAAGACCGTCAAATTGCAGATAAGTAAAAACGGGTTAGAGTACAATCAAAAATGCGAGTCACAATTAGATACCGCGAGTCCTATTAGCTTAGTCAAGTCGAAGTTTGTTCCTCTGAATTTAATTAAGGGAGTTATGAACGGTCATTACGAAGGAATTAAGGGGATGCTGGAGTGACGGCCAAACTTGATCGAGGTCGATAATCTAGAATATGATATAAAAATTTCCTATATTATCGATCGTCGCTCAAGCATGTATACATTGCGCGCTTGTGCGTGCAATGTTGCCGTCTCGATTGTTACGATACGAGCAGGACAAATATATGATCTTTCGTCCTTTTCCTCTCATTGTTACCAAGAATCTCGATGTTCTGAGACGGCTAGAGCGTCTGAATTTCCTTTTACCAGGCACTGCAGGGCCGCCCTACAAATTGTGGGCCCCTCATCCTGATAATATTTTAATAAATATTAAAGTCGCGTATGATTTTAATACGTATAATAATATAACGACTTTATTATATCTTATGAAAGAAATATATTCAATAATTTGTACTATATGACTTGTATAATACTAATTTTGTCTTGAAGTGTGACTAAAATTATAATATTATATAAAATCATATTATTCTATGATTTTAAATATTGGGAACAGTGAATGGGCCCCTCCAACGTTCATTCCCGTGAGAACGCAACAAATAAATTTTTCTCGTTTCTCTGAATCAAATTTATAAGTATTTGTAATAATCAGCACTATCTTATGTTACGTATTACGGAACTAAATTTAAAAGATGAAATTCATTTAAAAGAATGCCGTCTTAATATCGATCACTTAATGCTATCACTGTAATATTGATTATTTATTCGGTTACTGAACGGTAAGACATGAGCCGGACGGAATAAGATTATATTTGAAACAGAACCTTCCTCCTCCATTTAAAAATGTAAAATCTAAGAGTAGGGGTATAGATGATAAGGGTATAAATAAGCGACGGATAAAAGCAGAGCGGAGTTTGTTATCTTACGTCCAAATCTTTAAATCGCGTTTTGTTCAAGTAAAATAAAGGTACTCTTAAAATTTGATATACATCGGAATCTTTTATCGCAACCAAAAAGTGTTGCGACTTAATCATAAATCCTTCATCGTTGCATCCAAAGAGTGTTGCAACGGTGTTTTCCTACAATCCTTAATCAGAATTGTTGCAACCAAAGAGTATTGCAAACAATTCATTTCCTTGACAACCATTTTCCATGACTACTCGAAAAATTAAAAGAGGTGAAACTCTAAATAAACGTATTAAATTTCAAATCAAAAAAGCATTTCAAACAACTCAGGATCCCTTCCCATTAATATTAAAATTAAAAGAATTAGAGGCTATTAGGTATTAAACTCTGCGTGTTTATCAAAGTGTAGCTTTAAGTTTGCGTTGCGACAGAGCGTAATGTAAGGGCGCCATAATGCGTTCTCATGCGTGCGTGACTGTATGCGCGTAGCACGTTTATCTTTTGATTTTTAAGTTCCGTGATTCTTTTCGGCTTCTTCTGTTTCCGGTATCGTTTTCGTTGGCACCGCCATTAAAAATCTGTTCGAGTTTCTTTTGATTTCTTTCGCTGTATAATCTCAATAGGTTATGGGTCCAGGCCACGCGATATAAGTAAAGAGAGAAAGTACGTGTCGTGGAATCGTACTGCAAAGACAAACAGCGAAAATGAGTGCAACCATCGATCTCAAGAATGTGGCCAAATTTGATGGCACGAATTTCGAAGCATGGAAATTCCAGATGAGGACAATCCTCATAGCAAATGACATTCTAACCATCGTGGATGGATCTGAGACGAAGCCGGAGGAACAAGCACAAAAGAAGGCATGGATTCAGCGAGACGCCAAGGCCATGTTCATACTCTCTTCTTCAATGGATACCTCGCAGTTAGACTACCTCATTACGTGTGAATCATCAGCGGAAATGTGGCAAAAATTACGTTCTATTCATGAACAACAAAGTGAATCTAATAAATTAATTCTAATGACCAAATTCCATGAATATAGAATGGCCACAGGCGACTCGATTACGCAGCACATTGCGAAGGTTGAGAACATGGCTCGGCAATTAAAGGACCTAGGAGAAACGGTTTCTGATGTCACTATTATTGTAGGAGCCGGAACTTGCGTATGCATGTGTGTATATCGTATGAATGTGAGTGTGCGTTAGAAAATAAGTATTAGATCCGTGAGATGGTGTTACAAGCGAGCGAGGGTAAGAAGTAAGTCAAGCGAGTGTCTAGAGAGAAGAATAGAGAGAATAGAAGAGAGCGAGCGAAAAAGCGAGTCGTGAGTTTTTGAGCGAATCGAGAGAAGTGTGAACGAGTTGTAATTTCCAGCGAGTATCCAGCGAGTGTACGAACTACATAATTGTACTAAATATATCAATATTATTAACCAAATCGAGCAATCGTGAGAGTTATTTAATGTTTCCTACAAAATTTGGGGGCTCAACCGATATTATTGCGAGCCAACGAGGTGAGATAAGTGAGTCAATGGCGGAAAAAGAGGCGACAGATTTCAATACGCTCAGTGTAGAGGAACTAAGAGAAGAGCTGCGTGCGCGAAACGAGAAGACGAGTGGCAACAAAGCTGAGCTCGTGAAGAGATTATTGAGTGTGTCGGGTGCGAAAGCTCGTGTAACGGTCGAGGGTGCACGAACGAATCTAGTGATGACGACACAAGATCGCGAAACGACGGCGGTGATGACTAGCAACGCAAGTGAGATGTCCACCATGCGGAGGGAGCTCGAGATTGGTCGGAGAGAACAAGAGCTTATGAGGAAAGAACTCGAGCTGGCCAGACGTGAAATCGAGCTGTTGCAAAATGCACAACAAAGGAGTGGCGCTAACCTAAGTGACGGGCGAGGAGAGAGTCAACGGGACGATTCTTCCGCGAGGATGACGCAAGAGGCGGAGTGTGTCGTAAGTAGTAACGCGACGCCTGCACGTTTAAACATAACCTTAATTGCAGAACTATTGGGCAGTTTTGACGGACGAAGTGAGATGTTCGAGACTTGGGAGAGACAGGTGATATTTTTGAAGAGTGCGTATAAACTTTCGGACGATCTGACGAAGGTCATGATGGGATCACGCCTCCAGGGAAAAGCAGCCGAGTGGTTACATTCGAAGCCGGACCATATCGCCCTGTCGGTGAATGACTTACTTAAGAAACTGAAGGAGATGTTCTATCATCGCACTAGCAAGGTTCTTTTGAGAAAACAATTCGAGCAGCGTGTGTGGAAGCGGGAGGAAACTTTCAGTTCTTATCTACATGATAAGGTTATCATGGCAAATCGTATTCCACTCAGCGAGGACGAGACTATGGAGTACGTTGTCGAAGGCATTCCCGATCCGACGCTAAGAGACCACGCACGAGTTCAACGGCTGAATTCACAGGAAGGTCTATTGGAGGCTTTTGAGAAGATATCACTACGAGGAAGGAATCAGCATGCCGGTGTAAACGCGAAGAACGAGGAAAAAACGAAGCAACAGAAAAGCGAGGAGAAATCCGGAAAGGGAGAAAAAGCGAAAACTGCGAAGCGATGTCATAACTGCGGACAGCCGGATCATTACGCGACAGATTGCCCGATGAAGAGCAAGGGTACCAAATGTTTCGGATGTCAGGAATTCGGTCATATCGCGGCGAAATGTCCGAAAAAAGATGAAGTAGTCAAGAGTAGTTGCAATGTTTCTGAGTACGCGAGTAAAAAATATAACAAAACGGTAATAATGGAGGGTCAGGAATTAACGGCTTTGATTGACACGGGTAGTGACTTGTCACTAATGCGCGCGGAGCAGTATATCAAATTAGGAGCGCCTAAATTAGTTAAAAAAGAAATCAAATTCCGCGGTATCGGTGCACAAAATAATACGACATTAGGAGAATACAATACTTTGATAGAGATAGACGATGTTACATATCCGATCACGATACTTATAGTTTCTGATACGTTAATGCCACACGGATTGTTAATCGGTACTAATTTCTTGGACAACGTCGAGTTAAATATTAAAGAAGGTAATATCGAATATATCGATTACTAAACTGCAGCATAATACAGAAGAGAATACGTTACCGGAGATATATAAAATAAATTGCGTGCGTGAAGCTGATGAAGTAGATTTGTCACATATTACAAACGCGGAGCATCGAGCTAATGTAAGAGATCTTATAAATAATTACAATCCGAATAGTAATAAGCGAGAGTTAGATTTTAAGATGAATATAGTATTAAAAGATAGCGAGCCAGTATTCCAAACGGCTAGGAGGTTATCTCCATTTGAACGAGGAGAAGTAAATGCACACGTCGAAGAATGGTTGCGCGAAGGGATTATTCAACCGTCTCTGTCTGATTACACAAGCCCAGTAGTATTGGTAAAAAAGAGTAACGGTGGTACTAGATTATGCGTTGACTACAGGCAACTAAACAAGAAAATAATAAAGGTTAGATTTCCTTTACCTGTAATAGAAGATCAGATAAATACATTAGAGAGTGCCAACATCTTTAGTACACTAGATCTGAAGAATGGGTTTTTTTCATGTCCCTGTCGAAAAGGAAAGCCGAAAATTTACATCGTTTATAATACCGGACGGACAATTTGAATTTTTATACGTTCCTTTCGGGTTGTGCAACTCTCCTGCTATTTTCCAAAAATTTATAAGTTCTATTTTTAATGACTTAATAAAAAGAAAGAAGATCCTAATTTACGTTGATGATTTCATTATATTTTCTAAAGATTGTGACGCGAATTTAGAGATATTAAGAGAAGTATTTAATATGGCAGCACAGTTTGGGTTGCGATTCAATTGGAGTAAATGCCGATTCTTGCAGACTAGTATAGAGTTCTTAGGACATGTAATAGAAAATAATACTGTGCGTCCGACGGAGAAAAAAATAGAAGCGGTAACAAACTTTCCACAACCATCAAATGTGAAACAGACTCAAAGCTTTTTAGGGTTAACAGGTTACTTCCGGAAATATATTCCTAATTATTCAATGATAGCGCGACCGTTAACAGATTTGCTTAAGTCTAACGTAAAGTTTAATTTCGGTGAAAGAGAAAAGATGGCGATTAATCAATTAAAAACCGCGTTATGCCGACGACCAGTATTAAGATTGTATAATCCAAAGGCATACACCGAGCTACATACCGATGCGTCAATACATGGATATGGTGCGATCCTATTACAGCGAGATAGTACAAATAACGCGTTATATCCAATCTACTATGCGAGTGGTAAAACAACTCCAGCCGAAATGAAGTATACAAGCTATGAGCTTGAGGTTCTAGCGATTATAAAGTCTTTAAAAAAGTTTCGCGTGTACTTGTTGGGCATTCCGTTTAAAATTGTCACGGACTGTCAAGCATTTTCGATGACTATGTCGAAAAGAGATTTGTGTGTACGTGTTGCGCGATGGGCGTTACTCTTAGAGGAGTACGAATATGTAATTGAACATCGTTCGGGGAAAGCTATGATGCATGTGGATGCGTTGAGCCGTAATCCACTTCCGTCTACCTTTTTGATTAGCGAGAGCGAAGAGAGTATTATATCTCGAATAAGGAAGGCACAGCAAGAGGACAGCGCGGTACGGAAGATTTTCCAGTTAGCTGAGTGTCAGCAACATGACAATTACATCGTAAAAAATGGATTGTTATACAAGGAAATGGCTAGCGATCTGCTGTTAGTGTTGCCAAGGAGTTTGCAGTCCCAGATGGTTAGACAGGCACACGAAGTAGGTCGCTGTGGAAAAGACTGAGGCGATTCTGAGAAGAGATTATTGGTTCCCCAACATGCGTCCTGTGATCGAGAAGATTGTCCACAATTGTATAAGTTGCATTCTGGCAGAAAAGAAGCATGGGAAGAAAGAGGGATGGCTACATGCTATAGATAAGGGATCTATACCATTGGACACCTATCACATTGATCACCTAGGTCCACTGCCGACCACGAAGAAACAATATCGTCACATCCTGGTGATAATAGACTCATTTAGTAAGTTTACGTGGTTGTATGCAAGTCGATCTACAAGTACTTCTGAGGTACTCAATCAGCTGAAGAAGCAAGCTAACATTTTTGGTAACCCCAGAAGAATAATATCTGATAGAGGAACTTCGTTTACCTCACATGATTTCAGCCAATATTGCAAGAATGAAAATATACAACATGTTTTGATTACTACGGGTGTTCCATGAGCAAACGGACAGGTTGAGCGAGTAAATCGAACGCTCATTCCACTTTTATCGAAATTGTCTGCGCCAAATCCAGGCGACTGGCATAAATATCTAGAGCTGTGTCAAAAATACTTGAATGCTACACCTCATCGAAGCATAGGTACAACGTCTTTCAAGCTACTTTTTGGTACGCATATGAGAATGAAGGAAGATCCGAAGATTAGGGAGTTGATCGAAGAAGAATGGATCAAGATGTTTGAAGAAAGTCGAGATGAGCTTAGAACGGAGGCGAAAGAAAAAATTTTAAAGATTCAGCAAGAAAATAGGAAAAGTTACAACAGGAAAAGAAAAGAAGCTAGAACATTCCGGGAAAATGATTTAGTTGCCATTAAGAGAACACAGTTAGGGCCAGGATTGAAATTGGCATCAAAATTTTTAGGACCCTACCAAATTACGAAGGTTCTACGGAATGACAGATATTTAGTAAGAAAAATCGGAGAAACCGAAGGCCCACTCGAAACATCAACGTCGATTGATAACATGAAATCATGGGTGGATAATCTTGGGTTATCTGATGATAGCGAGGAAGATGAAGAAGAGAACGTCATCTGAGGACAGTTGATTAGCAGGACGGCCGAGTGTAGGAGCCGGAACTTGCGTAAACATGTGTGTATATCGTATGAATGTGAGTGTGCGTTAGAAAATAAGTATTAGATCCGTGAGATGGTGTTACAAGCGAGCGAGGGTAAGAAGTAAGTCAAGCGAGTGTCTAGAGAGAAGAATAGAGAGAATAGAAGAGAGCGAGCGAAAAAGCGAGTCGTGAGTTTTTGAGCGAATCGAGAGAAGTGTGAACGAGTTGTAATTTCCAGCGAGTATCCAGCGAGTGTACGAACTACATAATTGTACTAAATATATCAACATTATTAACCAAATCGAGCAATCGTGAGAGTTATTTAATGTTTCCTACATTATGGCAAAGATCCTCGGCAGGCTGCCGTCAAAATTCAACGCATTAGTTACATCGTGGGACAGCGTGGACGCGGACAAGCAAACGTTGCAAGGCTTAACGTCGCGACTCATCAAAGAAGAAAACAGGATGACTGCAATTGATGAATCAACAAGTGCACTAGCAGTGGCAAACAATAGTAAGTCACACACCGCGTCAAACGCCTCACACAAGTCCACTCAACATAATCGATAGCCCGTGGAATGTTTCTACTGCCACAAAAAGGGTCACATGGCAAAGAACTGTCGAAAGAAGGAGAGAGATCAGAAGCAAAAACAGACGCAGAAATCGCAGAAGGATGAAACTCCGGCAAAAGTAAGTGCTTTTATTGCCATGGGAGATTCTGCAAATGTAGCTAATCAAAACGAGAACTTTGCATGGTATTCGGATAGCGGGGCATCTAGACACATGACCTTCCAAAGAGAATATTTTCAAAATTTTATTGAAAGCGGCAATGAATATGTGTCTCTCGGAAACTCAAAGGTCATGGAACAATACATGTCAAACTGAATATTAATGGAATCTAGTCTGATAGAAAGCTTGAAGATGTGTTATATGTACCCTCGCTCAATAAAAATTTATTTTCAGTGGGAGCATGTTTAAAAAAGGGTTACACTGTCGTCTTCGAACGTGATGCCGTTAGAAGATAAGCTCAAAAGGCGTTCTCAAGGCTGCTGGGATGAGAAAAGACAATAATTTATTCCAGATGTTATTTCGTACTGTTTTAAGGGACGAAAACTGTGTAGCCACTGTCCCCAATCTACAGATGTGGCACGAGCGTCTCGGACATGTGAGCTACAAAACGCTGCGTGAGATGAACAAACAAGGATTGTTACAACTAGACAACATGCCTGAGAACGTTGATTTTTTCTGCGAAGCTTGCCATTACGGCAAACAGCATAGACTCCCGTTCAAGAAAAGCATTCCACCAAGAAACTTGCAACCTGGTGAGCTCATTCATTCTGATGTGAGAGGACCGATGTCAACAGAGTCAGTTGGAGGATCTAGATTTTAAGTCAACTGGATAGATGACACTTCGGGCTACAGACATCTACATTTCGTGAGACACAAATCAGATGTTTTTGAAAAGTTCCAGGAATTCCAAGCCATGATACAGACTAAGTTTGGTCGATCAATCAAAATTTTAAGGATGGACAACGGCAAAGAATATATCAACAGTAACATGTTACATTTTCTTGCAAAGAATGGAATCCAACTAGAGACTACTGCACCACACACGTCAGAGCAAAACGGAAGATCGGAGAGGGACAACAGGACCGTTGTTGAATCTGCAAGATCAATGCTGCATGCAAAAAATCTTCCAACTCGGTTATGGGCAGAAGTCATGAACACAGCCGCATATATCTTAAATCGGACACCGACATCACGCACGAAAGGCACAACACTATACGAGATCTGGCAGGAAACCCGATCTATCACATGCAAAGATATTTGGCTCCGAAGTTTTTGCACATATTCCAAAAGGACAAAGAGGCAAGTGGGATAAGAAATCAAGAAAGTTGATATTTGTCGGATATCAACGTGAATCTTCAAACTACCGGCTATATAATCCGCATATTGGCAAGATAATTGTGTCTAGGGATGTCGATTTCAATGAATCCTGAGACAAGAAAACCTCACTGTCGAATTGTGAGATATCACTCCCGCTTGAGAACTTACAGGAAACAAACCAAAAAGCAATTGAAGAATTGCCATTCGAAGAAGGATCAGAGAGAGAGGCAGCGATAACAGAGATCCTGAGGAAGAGGTTCATCAAGAAAACGAAGTGCAAGGTTATTGACTAAGAGATAGAAACAAGATAAAAAAGCCGCAGAGATTCGAAGCCAATTTGTTCGAGTTAAGCGAACCGATGACCTATGAAGAAGCAGTCTCAGGGAAGGATGCTGAACAATGGAGTAGAGCGATAAAGGAAGAGCTGCATGCACATAACAAGAACGAGACCTGGAGATTAACATCTCTACCAAGAGGCAAATCGACCATAGGATGCAAGTGGGTGTTCAAGATAAAGGGAACATCATCCGAGAACAACCTACTCTGCAAGGCCAGATTGTGCGCCAAAGGATTTACGCAGAAACCTGGCATCGATTACGGGGAAATTTTTTCTCCGGTAGTTCGATGAATCGATTCGAGCTCTCTTGACCATGGCAGCAGAACGAGACTTGGAAATAGAGCAATTCGACGTCAAGACTGCGTTTCTGCACGGTGATCTCGATGAAGAGATTTATATGGACGCACCAGAAGGTATCAACGCAGACAATGGTCAGGTATGCCGACTACAGAGATCATTGTACGGTCACAAGCAAGCTTCGAGAAAATGGAACGACAAATTCCGCGATTTCTTAAAATCTTTCGACTTTGTACAAAGCAATGCGGATCCATGTATATATATATAGGGCGTTTTAAGAATATTTCTGTTTTTCTAGCTCTATACGTCGATGACGGGTTGTTACTTGCCGAGTCAAGGGAGGCGCTTGATAAAGTGCTTAATGCACTTAGAAATTCTTTTGAAATCACCGAAGGAAGTCCGAGTTCATTCGCAGGTGTGCAGATAGAACGCGATCAAAAAAGAAGGATGATTTTTATTCACCAACGTTGCTACATCGAGCGCATCCTTTCTCGATTTGGTATGATTGATGCAAAACCTGTGTGTACGCTAGCGGACCCGCTATTGCCTCATTGAACAGCGGAGACGACAGGGAAAGCGTAGTAGACTTTTTATATCGTGAGGCGATAGGATCCTTAGTATTCCTCTTACGTCCAGATTTAGCATATATTGTTAATTTTCTAAGCAGATTTTTATCTTGCCCTTCAGACGAACATTGGCGTGCCACAAAAAGGATTTTCCGCTACTTGCGTGGCACAGTGAACCTGGGAATCAAATATCAGGGATGTGATAGTGATGTAACACTAATAGGCTATTCGGACGCAGACTACGGAGGTGATACTATAATCAGATGATCTACAACTGGTTACATCTTTATGATCTCAGGAGGAGCCGTGTCATGGATGTCACAGCGTCAGAGCATGGTTTCCTTAAGCACAACAGAAGCCGAATACGTTGCGGCTAGTGCAGCTAGTAAAGAATTAGTATGGCTGCAACGATTACTGAATGATATCGATTGTCGATGCGATCAACCAACGCCTTTGCTTGTGGACAGTCAAAGTGCAATAAAGTTAATAAAGAATTCAGAGTTCCATAAGAGAACGAAACACATCGACATTTGATACCACTTCATAAGAGAAAAATACACCTGTGGTGATCTGACTGTAAGATATGTTAGTACAAACGAACAATGTGCCAATTTCTTGACCAAAGTCTTGTGTAAAGAAAGATTGAAAAGATTGTTAGATATGATTGTTCAAACGCATAGTGATATAATTACTAAACACATTTAGTACATTTCTTTGTTAAAGACAGAAGAAAACACTTGAATAGTGGGAGTATTAGATATTAAACTCTGCGTGTTTATCAAAGTGTAGCTTTAAGTTTGCGTTGCGACAGAGCGTTAATGTAAGGGCGCCATAATGCGTTCTCATGCGTGCGTGACTGTATGCGCGTAGCACGTCTATCTTTTGATTTTTAAGTTCCGTGATTCTTTTCGGCTTCTTCTGTTTCTGGTATCGTTTTCATTGGCACCGCCATTAAAAATCTGTTCGAGTTTCTTTTGCTTTCTTTCGCTGTATAATCTCAATAGAGGCTAAAATTAATAACCAAAAGATTCAATTAACCTTCATTTACACTACCTCCAAATAATTCCACAGATACACTTGGGGGTGTGATACACCCCAGCGACTTAAAACGAATGCCACGCCTAATCTATTAACTATTTAAGCTTCGAAAAATTACTGAGTGTTTTTGAACATATTAAAGTAAGGTAATATAGGGATTTTGAATGAATTGTAATTTTAAGGTAGTGGAAAAAAATAACGGAAAAAAATCCTGAAAATTTGAGCTTTTTTATAAAAAAAATGTATATCTTTTTTTATTTTGAATATTTCAAAAAAATTCCTACGAGGTTATACTCTAGAAATGTTACATTTTTAGATAAAAAAAGTTTTATAATGAGTTTTCCAAAAAGTCTATTTTAATGTATGAAGTTGATAATTTAAACAAAAACAAAAGCCTAAGGTAATAAAAAAAATATATTTTTATTCTATACAAAACTCTTCTCTAAACAAAAAAAATCATTGAAATTGTTATTTTTTCACAAAAACAAAGCTGAAAAATAATAGAAATAATCTATATAAACCTTAAATCTACCATTCTAACATGTAAAATATATATACACAATACTTTTAAGTAGATTGAAAAAAAAAATGTTTTATTTACAGTAATACTTACGTTGTTTACAAAAAATCACACAAAGAAAAGACAAAAAATAAAAATCGCTTTTAATTTGAAAAACATTCAAATTTACACTAGGAGGTGTGATACACCCCAACTCTCAATACCGTTTACTTTGCATGGTTATACCAAAGCGATTGGCGCCAAACAGGACAAGCCTATAACTTTAACTTATAAAGGGTACTCCCAACTACTAATAGCGTTTTAAATTCTACTAATAGCGTTTTAAATTCAATTTTCGGCTAGCTACATAATGATAACTGAGTTTGAAAATTCGCTGGGGTGTTTTACACCCCAAAGTGTAAATGAAGGTTAATTAAACCACATGAAGTAATTCCGATTGAGTTCAAATCTTCAACATACAAGTTAATCCAAATTGACTTCCAAATTGATTACCCAAATTTTGAGAATATTAATAAAAAAAGACCCTCGTTTTAAGATTTATCGTGCGTATCAAATGTGTTTTCTTTTTGGAGTAGATTAATTAGTCCAAGGCCCGGGTAAAATACTTGAATTTATTGACCCAAAAACGGACACTTATAACAACAGCTCATAACACTTAAAAACAAGATGCTTCTGGTTTTTATTAAAATCAGTACCGTCATATCACAGACGCCTCTGACTTTTATATATAATATATAATCATATATATTGTAATATATAATCATGCAGTTTTATATTTTAATTTTATATACTCAGTACCGTCAAAATAGACGCTTCTGATTTTGATTGTACATACCATTAGAAATCGGGACTGAGAATCTTTGAAATTATGTTATTTCACGATTCTAAAGGCTCGCCACCGATCGAGAAGTCCGAGTGGACGCGCTCGTTCGACGTGGAGTTGGCGCGCGAGAAGTCTGACGAGTCATAGTTGGCCCGCATGGAGAACCGTTCGAGCTAGAGCGCGATATCGAGGACCGGCTCTCGGACTCGGAGTTCTTCGAGAACCGGCTCTCGCCCGAGTCCGAGTCGTTGCGGCTGCGCCGCGTCGACTCCTCGTCCGATCCGTTCATCAGCAGCCGGTCCTGCTCGACTTCATGATCTCGTTCTGCTAGCGCTGCTGCTTCCTCGCGTGATGGCCGACGTGCTCGGGGCTGCCATCGGGGCTGCTCTAATTATCGCGACTATCACTAATTGTCACGACATTATCCGTCTCATCGTTTGTCATGAGACACGGTACGAATACACGATTACACTCCAAAATACAGGGAGTGAACAAGCATTCGCGCGCTTTGACAGTTCGGTCAACTTCTTTCCGCTTACGTTCGCGTGTTTTGACTACGCGCGTATCCTTACGCACTCGAGTTGTGTGTAGTGTATACGTGTGAATCTTCCTTGTGCTAAGTTACTAACACAAGGAAGTGTCACACCGACACGCCAATGCCATCTTCTAGAAAATTCCGGAACTACCGTCGACCTATGTATATATATAATCACTGGTCTGCTGACCGCTCCACATGTACTGCGTAGGTGCATGTGAATAAAGTGATCTCGTCAATATATCTTTTTTATCAGACATTTGTTTGTATTTTCATCGCTACCACAGTGTTCGTTATTCCTGTCCGTTGGGGTACCGTGCCTCGATTTATGTGTCTAACCTCATATAATCTTTATATGAATGAATGTTTCTGTGTGTTGACAGCTCAAGAGTGCAAAAGGTACTGTTTACAATAGATAATTAATATAATTATTTAATTTTATGCCTTTTTCGGTCTTCAATTGGGCACAACACCCCACGTTTTCGTTCGTACTTTATACGTGTCAAAGGCTTTTTTAATCCGGAAAGCCAATTCGATGATTTCTTGCTCATTACAAAATGAGCTGTAATGCCGGTATCCAGCATCCCCTTAACGGATTTATATTAGAAATATTAGGGCAGGTCGAAGCTAAGATTATTGCGGACGATTTTGTCGCGGAAGATGTGATATTTCGAGTCGTACCAGACCACGCGATGAAATGCGACGCGATACTCGAAAGGGATACGATTAGAAAAATGGGTCTTATACTTGCCAAACAAAAAGAGAAGCGCGAAGACGAAGTACTAGAAATACTGAATATTGACTCTAAGGTATTAGAAGGTGACCAATTAGATAAGATAGAAATAAATCCCGAAATATCAAGCGACGTGCGTAATAGATTTTTGCGAGAATTTCATGCGAAGTACTTATTAGCAGACAAACCGGTAGAACAAAAAACTAAAGCTGAAATTAAGTTGCATGCTAAAGAAAAGCAACCCTTTTATTTTAAGCCTGGAAGGTTATCTTATGAAGAGAAAATCCAATTACAAGGAATTATAGACGATCTGTTAGCGCGAAAAATTATACGGAAATTCGGAATATGCGTCGAGAATAGTTCTTGATAAGAAAAAACCGGAAAGATACGCTTATGTGTCGATTATCGTATACTTAACAAAATTACAGCCAGAGACGATTATCCACTGCCAGTGATTGAAGACCAAATTAACGCGTTGCAGGGAAAACAATACTTTTCATCACTCGATCTTAAAGATCTAAAGACGTTAGCGTGGCCGAAAATAGTATAAAATACATAGCATTTATAACCCCTTTAGGGCAATACGAGTATCTTAAAGTGCCTTTCGGATTGAAGAACGCGCCCGCGCGATTTCAACGTTACGTAAACGAAGTGTCTTGAGCAACTTGATAAAAGAAGGAAACGTCGTGGTATATATGGGCGATTTTTTAATCGCGACAGACACTTTAAGTAAACATTTCGAAGTACTCAATCGAGTATTCCACCTTTTGACACAAAATCATTTTGAGTTATGACTAGATAAATGTCGGTTTCTTTACGAAAAGATATAATATCTACGTTGTTTCAAAAGAAGGCGTGCAACCGATTAAGGAATTAACGCGGTAAAAAATTTCCTAATTCCCAAAAATGTACGCGACGTGCAAAGTTTTATCGGATTAAGTTCATATTTCAGAAAATTTATTGAAGGGTTCGCATCGATTGTCAGCACCTTATACGCATTGTTATAAAAAGGAACAGTGTTCAGTTTCGGGAAAGAACAAATGGAGACATTCGAAACGCTCAAATTCAAATTAATAGAAACTCCGATTCTATCGATTTATAACCCTGACGATCCAACTGAGTTGCATTGCGATGCGAATTCGCAAGGGTTCGGTGCGGTACTATTGCAGCAGAAAGCAGACAATCGTTTTCATCCAACTTTTTACTTTTTTAAAAGAACAACAGAAGTAGAGAATCGTTATTACAGTTACGAACTTGAGACCTTAGTAATCATTTACGCATTAAAACGATTTCGAATTTATCTGCAAGGAATACTGTTTAAAATCGTTACTGACTGTAATGCACTGGTTATGACCCTGAATAGAAAGAATATAAACTCGCGGATCGCGAGATGGGCTTTTGAACTACAAAATTTCGATTACAGTACTAAGCATCGACCGGGTAAAAGAATGTCACATGTAGATGCCCTTAGTCGGACAAATAACATTTTAGTTGTTGAAGACAACACTTTCGAACACAATTTAGCAGTATGTCAATCGCAAGACATTAAAATAAAGGAACTAACAGCGCGACTTGAGAACGAACAGGATAGTCTATTTGAAATGCGAAACGAACTTATATATCGGAAAAGGTAAGATCGACTTTTATTTTATATACCACGCGCTATGGACAAGAATTACTGCACAAGTACTATAACGAATTTGGTCATTTCGGCGTCGATAAAACTTACACTTCAGGAGAGCTATTGGTTTCCCGGGATGGAAGACAAAATTCGTACGTATATACAGAACTGTATCAAATGTATCGCCTTTTCAAAAGCGTCGGGTAAGATTGAAGGATTTATTTACGGCATACCAAAAGGTAACGTTCCATTCGAAGTAATTCACGTAGATCATTTTGGTCCAGTCAGTCGGACGGATACAGTAAAGAAATATGTACTCGTAATTGTAGATGCATTAACAAAATATGTAAGATTATATGCGGTCAAATCGACAACACACGCGAGACGATTAGATGTCTTAAAGACTTTTTCCGAATTTATAGCAGACCAAAAATCCTAGTTTCGGACAGAGGCACAAGTTTTACCTCAAAGGAATTCGAAGAGTTCATGTCAGAAATGAACATTAAACACATAAAAATCGCGACAGGATCCCCAAAAGCGAACGGGCAAGTAGAACGTTATAATCGTATTTTAGCACCCGCATTAGGCAAGTTATATACGGGAAAAGATTGACATAAATCCTTAGACGAAATCGAATTCGCCATAAATAACACGGTAAACAGGACGACAGAAAAAAACTCCTAGCGAATTATTGTACGGGGTCAAACAGTGAGGACATGTAATTGACGTACTAAAGGAATTTATTGTAGAGCAAAATGAAGAGAAAAGAGATTTAAATGAAATTAGAGAAACGGCTGCGAGAAAAACGGAAAAGGCGCGAGTAGATAATGAACAATATGCGAATAGTAAAAGAAAGGCTGCGCGCAAATATGCAGAAGGCGATCTCGTAATAATTAAGAATTTCGAAACTACAGGCGGAAAATTAATACCGTCATATCGAGGACCATATCGGGTTATAAAACAATTAAGGAATGACAGATACGTAGTGGCGGATGTCGAAGGGCATCAAATCTCTCAAAGATCGTACCAAGGTACATGGAAAGCTGCAAACATGAAATCGTGGCGAAAATCCGAACGAGACGAACAAAACGAAAATACCAGAAAATATCAGATTCAGATAGCGAACCGGAAGAACACAAAAATAAGAATAAAAATAAGAAATTTGTACGAACTTTAGCTTATAAACTATATAAATAAGTAATTATTAAGAAAAGTTTATTGAAAAATCCAAAAAGAATTTAAGTTCAGTTAATTAACCGTAATCATACAACATGTATTTTATTTTATTTCTTTATTGTACGAAAAACGAAATTATGTATCGTAATCATACAACATGTATTTTACTTTATTTCTTTATTATACGAAAAGCGAAATTATGTATGCGAAGGCCGAGGTCAGGCTGGCCGAAATTGTAGACGAAAACATTGTTAAAGCACTTTAAAAACAGCGTAAAGAAGGCAGCAGCGCGACGATCGCGCCGCAACAGTCAGTTAACTGTTGACTCAAGCCAGTAGCGAGAGCATCAATAAACAGAGATCCTTACGTTCGTCTTAACCTTCACTTACGAGTATTCCCCTTAAGTTCATACATTTCCAGTTCCTGTATCCAATCTTAAGACTTACGCTATATTACGTATAATTATTCCTACAAGTCGGACAGGTATAAAACCTCCGTTGACACCCGGAGGTGGAAAGCCTACACATCGGTAGTACCCGGCTGTGAAGGGTAACACCGTTGCGCTGTGTAGAGGAAGCGGTTAGTAGCTCCTGACCGCGAGGACTGCTGGGTTTCTTGTCGCGGCGGGTCCCTTTTATATGTGGCAAGTGCCGGCGTGGTGGCGACATGGTGATGGAGTCACGCTTCGGAGCAGGGTGGGGCGCGTGATTCGGAGCGCCGTACGTCGGCGACTGTCGGCTAGTGACGAGGAGTGTATCATCACAATTTATTTATATGTACAAAATGATTTTTTGAAGTACATTATCTGCTAATTTTGATAGTTATTTTCTAAAATGTAATATATTTGTAATTATGTGCAGAAAACAATTTCTTTAGAAATTATTTATTTATTCGTTATAAAAGAATTATCTTCTAAAATATAATTAATAATTGTCGATTTTAATAATTGTTGATAATTAATAATTGTCATTTATCTTTTTTTATCGTTTTACATATGTTTCATATTCATTATTTAGTAATCTATATACTATAAAAAAAAATAAATATATAAAATATATCAAGCAATACCTTTATTGACACTAATAAATTTATTTTATAATCCAATTTTAATTCAAGTAAATTTTTACAAAAAATGTAATTTTCATAACTTATAAAATAAACTTTGTAATCTACTAAATTTTTCTGTTTAATACAAAATAATCGATCGATTTCTATTATTTTATAAACACTTTTATGGCGATTAAAACTTAAATTAAAAAGCTGTACAAATAAAAAGAATATTTCTTTGTTTTGATTTAAAAAAATGTATCGAATCTTTCCAAAAGAACGTTCATAAATGTCTGTGCATATAATATTGTTTATCTCATAATGTGTTCCGTTTACTATCCAAGATACACAGTCTAAGTCATCATTATGTATTATTTCAGAATGTAAGACACTTTTTATATCAGAGTAATTGAGTATTTCAGAAAATTTGGTTATTTTATCATATTGAAAGCGATTTGAAAATCCATCACCGGAAATGAATCGGTGACAAAGTTTCAATTGATGTCTGAGAGCAATCGTATAAGGAGGATTTATCCGTGATGTAGTAACTTTAGCGTAACTTTTTAATTCTTTATATTTTGCCTCAAAGCGAATACATGACATAAGATTTAGTGGCTCGTATTTTTTCATGATTCTACTATAATGCAATAAATTATGACGTTTCGGTTTAAACGCAATATTGAATAATTTTTTATGTAAAGATAAAGATTTTTTATGTAAAGAAAAAATAATTAAATCCAATTGATTAAATATGTCAATACATGTAGGTGTAAGAAAATGTGAACACGAGGTATTTATAATTTTTTTTTAAATAAATACAGTTGCCAAGTTAAGTTTTTCTCTGGTACAAAATCACTAATTATAAAAGACAAATTGTTAACCTAATAATACATCTCAGATGCTGTTATAATTATTTTTCCAGTTTTAATTGATTCTGAATTAAGTGGCGGTTGAACGATATCGTTATATGAATTAGTGCAATTTAGTAATCTCTCATTAAACATGCGGATGTTCCGTTTTGCCTGTTGATTCTTGTAGGTAGATTGAGTACGACACATGAGGAAGATTCCACTTTAGGATATGAGTCGTTTTTATTTAACTGCCTTAGTAATAGATTCGGTGCGAACAGATCGGATGCTTGTAGCGAACTGAATTTCGAGAGTCGCTCGCAGCGACATTCGTATTTGACGTTTCTTATTTGACTTAAACGTAAGGCTGGTCGCCACAGTACTCCCCTTTCAGAAATTTTCCAGATTTCGATAATTGTTTATTGTCGGAGGCGCTGTGGTTTCCGTACAGGCTATTACAACTAACTGAAATTGATTTGTGAAAAATATTTCCTTATGAACTATAACGTATTGGTGTTTTCACCGTTCTGCCGCTTCTTGTGGTCTTTGGAGTGTCTCTTATTTTTACTTTTTTCTTAGTTTTATGACTTTGAATGGTCCATCGTATGGACTCTTTAGTGGTGGGCAGACTTTATCGTCGCTTACAAAAACGTGGGAGCAGTCTTTAAATTGCGTTTGTACAGAGTTTGAGTTTCGAAAGTGATCGGACGCCGGGGTAGATTTGATTGACTGAATGAAGTTTCTTAACTCGACTACGAAATCGGTAGGGATGGTTTCATTATTGTTAGTCTCAAAAAAGTCACTTGATAAACGAAGTGCTGTACCGAATACGAGTTGAGATGGTGACAATTGAATATCATCTTTGACTGTATTTCTTAAGCTTAGTAGAATTATGGGAAGAATTTTGGACCAATTTTTCTTCTCGTAGCACTTGATCGCGGATTTGAGTGTGCGATGGAATCTTTCAACCATCCTGTTTGCTTGAGGGTGATACGTGGATGTACGGATATGCTTGACTCCGAAAAGCTTAGAAAGATCTGCGAAAAGTTGGGATTCAAATTATCTCTCTATAATAATGAAAAGTGACGTGCCAAATCGAGAGCTCCAGTGGTTCACCAGGGCTTTTGCGATGGTTTCGGCGTTCATGTCCTCGAGTGGAATTGCTTCCGGCCACCTACTGAAACGGTCGATGATCGTGAGACAGTAGCGGTATACCTTTCGACGGAGGTAACGTGATGAGATCGATGTTGATGTGTTTGAAGCGTGAATCCGGGATTTCGAACTTCGCCATTTGTGCCTTGTTGTGTCGGGTCACCTTGTTGCGCTGGCAGGGAACACAACACTCCGTCCATTTGCTGATGTCGTGCTTCATTTCTGGCCATACGAAACGTTCGGTGATGATTTTCGTGGTTGAACGCTTTCCAGGATGTGAGAGGTTGTGGAGCATTTTGAAGACGCGTGGTTTTGTCACGAACGGACGGATTTGATCCGTTGACACGTCACAGAAAACTGGTTTTGAAGTTTGTGGTAACGTCACGCTTTTGAGTCGAAGTGACGTTGAGTTCCGCCCGAAGATGTGTTTGATTTCTTCGTCGTCCTCTTGAGCGTTTGCTAATTCCTCGAAGTCGAACATTTTGGAGTCAATCGCTTCAATTCGTGAGAGTGTATCAGCTACGACGTTTTCCTCGCCGGAAATGTGTTGGATATCGGTCGAGAATTGGCTGATGTAGTCGAGATGTCTCAACTGGCGCGGCGACGCTTTTTTGGGTTCTGTTGGAATGCAAACGTCAAAGGCTTGTGATCGGTGAAAATGGTGCATTCCTTCCCCTCGATCATGAATTGGTTAAATGTAACGGCTTGATAAATCGCGAATAACTCTCGATCGTACGTACTGTACCTCTTCTGAGTATCGGTCATACGTTTGAAGTAGAAGCAAAGAGGTTGTGACTCACCGTTGACAACTTGATGAAGAACCGCTCCGAAGGAGAAGTTACTGGCGTCGACATATAGGGTGAGCTCCACATTGTGAGAGAAAGGCTATGTTTGTTAAGCCCTGTTTGCAATTTTCAAACGCTTGGTTCGCTTCCGGAGTCCAATCGATCGATGTCTTATCGTTTTTCTTATTGCCAACAATGAGTGCTTGGAGTTTGCCTTATTTCTCAGCAGCTTTCTTCAGAAATCGACGATAAAAGTTGAGCATTGAGATGAATTTTCGAAGTTCGTGAGTTGCTACTGGTTTTTTGAAGTTGAGAATTGCCTCCACTTTTTCTGTTGTTCGGAGCAATTCCTTTTGCGGTGACTCGATGTCCGAGGAATTTGATTTCATTCTGAGCGATTTGACATTTCGCGAGATTGACCTTCAGCCCATGTTCTCGAAGTCGCTCGAACACAGTTTTGACGTATTGTTTGTGCTCGTGCTCGTTTTCCGATGTGATGCAAATGTCGTCAATGTAGACGAAAACGAACTCCAGGTCGATAACAATTTGATTCATGTACCGCTGAAAAGTCTGTGCTGCGTTTCGAAGTCCAAAAGGCATCATGTTGAACTCGAAAAGTCCGAACGGAATAATAATTGCTGTTTTCTCTGTATCGGCTGGAACTATCGGAATTTGGAGATATGCTTTTGTCGAGTCGAGTTTAGTGAAGATGCGTTTGTTTGCGAAGTTCTGCGCAAAATTGTGGATATGTAGCAATCATGAACTGTGACTGCATTCAGTCTCCTATAATCGCCACAGGGACGCCAGTCGCCGCTTCTTCACCATGTGTAATGGGCTGGCCCATGCACTTTTTGATGGACGGCAAATGCCGGCTTCGAGCCTTCTCTTAAATTCTGCTTTTGCTGCTTTGAGTTTTTCCGGATTGAGGCATCTGGCGGTTGCACAGACTCTCGAGCCTGTCGTTACGATTTCATGTTGAACATTCGCTTCGGACTTCGGTTTTGTTTTGAATGAGGGTGGTGTAAAGAATTCCTTGTATTCTTCGAGAAGAGTGCCGAGTGGATTATTCTTCATGAGGACTTGGACAGTTTGGCAATCCACTTCCTTTACTGTGCAGTTCGATGAAAGGTTGGTCAGAGGGTCGATCAAGCATTTATGATGGTCGACTACGAGTGAAAAGTGGAACAGGAAATCAGCACCAATTATTGATCGAGGGAGGTCAGCGACGATGAATTCCCAGGGAAATTCTCTGCGAAGTTCAGTTTCATCAGCCGTGTGACGAAGGTTGGTATCGGTGTGCCGTTTGCAGCAAATAGTCGATAACTTTCCGGTGTCTGAAGGTTTCGAAGGAATCGCGAGGAGATTACTGAGACATCAGCCCCAGAGTCGATCAGAAATTCAATGCCAGAAATCGAATCCGTTTTGAAGAGACGGCGCGTTTTGTTATGTGCCACTTCGTTGACCGTCGGAATCGAAGTAGTATTTAGTTTTTTGGCGTTGTCGACTGATTGGTCGACTTGTAGTTGCACGGTTGCGTGCATTTTCTCGCATTGTCGCCAAAATTTCTGTGGTAATAACATGGTCGTGGTTCGCGGTTTTTTGAGTTGTCTCTACCGCGAACAGAAGTGCGGGAGCGTCATCGACCGCGTTCATTGAAATTCGAAGAAGCAAGCCTGCTGATCTCTCTACGCAATTCCGCGATTTCCGCTTCGAGAAGACGTGCCAGTTGTGCCCGAAGAGACTGCATTTATTGACGAGCCGATACTCATTTCGATCATTTTATCCGCTTGTTTAGTTGCTGCGTTAAGATCGCTTTCGGAAATTGCGATAATGGGGCGAACGTTGGGTGGTAACGCATTGAACCAGAAGGTTTTCAGAGCGTCGTCGGTGAAATTCTGACCTGCCAGCGAGTGCATGTTTGTGAGCAATTGAGACGGCTTGCTGTCACCAAGAACCATGCCGGAGATAAGCTCCTGGATTTTCTTTTGAGTAGAGTGCGAATATTCCTCGATCAACCGGATTGTTAGAGCAGTGTAAGGTGTCTCCGTCGGCGGGTTTGTGACTAATTCGCGAACCTTTGTTGTGTTGATGTCAATTGCCGTTATCAAGTGTCGGAATTTCACGATTCCGGCTGTGAAATGTGCATTTGCGAAACCGGTTTCCAACTGTAGGAAGTACAACTCGGGTTCCAATTTCGAGAAGGAGGGGTGGCTTGAACGCTGCGCGATTGAGCTCGTTCGCTACAACAAAATTCCGATTACCTTGTGCTTGTTGTTCGACGTCGCCGGCCATGATTATGATTCCGAATTATCGTGCAAAAATCACTGAAGAGTTTGGAACGGGTCGATGAGAATGCACAAATATTTCGTTGGCGGAATGGGATCGTGGAAATAAAGCGTCACTGGGGGGGGGGGCAGAAAGAGTCACTTTATTGTTCTTGGAACTGTTTATTTTCCAAGCGGAGCGGATTTTTCGGAATGCGGAATGTGTGTGAGCACGCGGCCAGTGCCGGAACGTTCGAGGAAGATCACCGTTGATTGCCTGTACTCGCACTGCGCCCGTTAATGAGATTACGAGAACAATCCTAGTGGTAAAAAAAAAGCGGGTTTTTATACTCGCGTAATCTCACTTGAAAAATGCTTTCCGAGTAGTTTTTGAGTTCGTCGACACCGCGAATCGAATCGACTGCGAGTTTATTTTGCTTGACAAGATCGGGAGATTTTCTGTTTTTCGGTAAAGCAACGATTTAACATCATGTCGGGATCACCAGTGTGAATGTTCCGTTTTGCCTGTTGATTCTTGTAGGTAGGATACGACACGGTAGGTTGAATACGACACACGAGGAAGATTCCATTTTAGGATATGATTCGTTTTTATTTAACTAACTTAGTAATAGATTCGGTGCGAACAGATCGGATGCTTGTAGCAAACTGAACTTCGAGAGTCGCTCGCAGCGACATTTGTATTTGACGTTTCTTATTTGAATTAAACATAAGGCTGGTCGCCACAAACACTTCTAAAGTAAAGAATTTTTCAATACAAATAAAATTATTTAAAATTTTATTTATGTTATATCTACAAACTCCTAGTAAATCATGTATCGGATCTATAGAGAAATTATTTAACACGTGAAAATTTGGTATTTTATTAAAAATACATTCTTCTTGTATTCCAAATGTTGAGTTAATAACACAATTGAGATAATCATTTTGTGTTCTAATATCTTTTTCTTCATTAACAAGTTTTTATGCACCTTTTTTAGAACAATTTGTATAAATACGACAATAATATTCACCATTAAAGCCTTTTGAAAAGCCAAGAATAATGTTTCAGCCTAAATTATCGCCGACAATAAACATTAAACAAAAAAATATTTTTTTCTTCTTATTATTAATATTTGTTGGCGCGTGAGTTGCCGCTATCGCGACACCTGTCGCGCTGATTCTCGAGGAATTAGCGAAACTTCGTCGAAAACAGCTTTTTTCGCGGATTCCACAGCCCCCCTCTCGCTCTGAGCAATCAACGACCGGGTCGAGAGGCGGGCTGTGGGGAAATTAAGAGCACGGCTCTTCCCAGTCTTTGGGCAGACTTCTTCTATCGCCTATCGATACGTAATATCTTTGTAGAACGAGTGTGTGTGCGAGTTAGTGAGAGCTTGTAATTAGCGTGCAATTATAGACTAAAGGGAGTGCAAGGTCCTCACGGTTATCCGTTAATTATTTCCTCCACCTCCAACCAAGACTTTCGACGAGAACATATTTACAGTGAGAGGGTTCCGATAGCGCACGGTGCGATAGCACACATCCCGGTAGCACACATAAAATTTAACTCATTTCCCGATAGCTCACATCCCGATAGCACACGTCCCGATATCGCACAAGATAAAAGACACATTTTCCCGATAGCGCACAACGAAAGAAACATGTTATCCCGATAGCACACATTCCCGAATACCCTTTATCCCGATAGCGCACATCCCGATAGCGCACGTCCCGATAGCGCACGTCCCGATAGCGCACGTCCCGATAGCGCACGACCCGATAGCGCACGTCCCGATAGCGCACATCCCGATAGCGCACGTCCCGATAGGGACCGTGCCAGGCGACCCCCGTCAACCGGGATGTCCAGGTCGCAAAGATCGAGACGTAGGGATCCGCCATGAGAACCAACGGGCTCGGCAGCACCAAGGAACGCGTAGGGACCATGCTAGGCGATTCCCGTCAACCGGGATGCCCGGGTCGCGAAGATCACAACACAGAGGTGCGCCACGAGAACTAACGGGCTCGGCAGCACCGAGGCACGCGTAGGGACCATGCTAGGCGATTCCCGTCAACCGGGATGTCCGGGTCGCGAAGATCACAACACAGAGGTGCGCCACGAGAACTAACGGGTTCGGCGGCACTGGGGCACGCGTAGGGACCGTGCCAGGTGACCCCCGTCAACCGGGGTGTCCAGGTCGCGAAGATCACGACACAGAGGTGCGCCACAAGAACCAACAAGTTCGGCAGCACCAGAGCACGCGTATGAACCGTGCCAGGCGATTCCCGTTAATCGGGATGTTTGGGTCGTGAAGATGACGACGTAGGGATCCGCCGTCAAGGAAAACGCGCAAAATTTAAGTTGTAAACCTATGTGGAAGTAGTGAGGTTGGATAATAACGCGTGGGCGGGGTGCAGGGGGAGGGCTTCGCCCTCCCCCTGCATCCCCGCGTAAAAATTATAACATAACTAGAGAGCTCCACATTCAACAACGTGGAAATGAACAGCGTGGACTTAGTTTTGTATGAAAAACAGAAGAAAATTAAGTGCGGAGTCGAATCGTGCGGTTGACGGGAATTGCCTGGCATGGTTTCTACGCGTGCCCCGGTGCTGTAGAACCCGTTGGTTCTCGTGGCGCACCTCTGTGTCGTGATCTTCGCGACCTGGACACCCCGATTAACGGGAATCACCTGGCACGGTTCATACGCGTGCCCCGATGCGGCCGAACTTGTTGGTTCTCGTGGCGCACCTCTGTGTCGTGATCTTCGCGACCTGGACACCCAGGTTGACGGGGGTCACCTGGCACGGTCCCTACGTGTGCCTCGGTGCCGCCGAACCCGTTAGTTCTCGTAGCGGATCTCTACGTCGCAATCTGCGACCTGGACACCCCGATTAACGGGAATCGCCTGGCACGGTTCATACGCGTGCCCCGATGCTGCCGAACTTGTTGGTTCTCGTGGCGCACCTCTGTGTCGTGATCTTCGCGACCTGGACATCCCGGTTGACGGGGGTCACCTGGCACGGTCCCTACGCGTGCCCCGGTGCCGCCGAACCCGTTAGTTCTCGTGGCGCACCTCTGAGTTGTGATCTTCGCGACCCGGACATCCCGGTTGACGGGAATCGCCTAGCATGGTCCCTACGCGTGCCCCGGTGCTGCCGAGCCCGTTGGTTCTCGTGGCGGATCCCTACGTCTCGATCTTTGCGACCTGGACATCCCGGTTGACGGGGGTCGCCTGGCACGGTCCCTATCGGGACGTGCGCTATCGGGATGTGCGCTATCGGGACGTGCGCTATCGGGACGTGCGCTATCGGGACGCTATCGGGACGTGCGCTATCGGGATGTGCGCTATCGGGATAAAGGGTATTCGGGAATGTGTGCTATCGGGATAACATGTTTCTTTCGTTGTGCGCTATCGGGAAAACGTGTCTTTTATCTTGTGCGATATCGGGACGTGTGCTATCGGGATGTGAGCTATCGGGAAATGAGTTAAATTTTATGTGTGCTACCGGGATGTGTGCTATCGCACCGTGCGCTATCGGGACCCTCCCTTTACAGTTATTCCATTAATACTGAGATCTATTATTTGATTAACAACGTGTAAAAAAATTTTATTACCTAATTTTTTATGTTCTTGGTAATTACGCAGTTGCATAAGTAAAATGTTATTTAGACTGCTCGAATATTGAGGGGGTGAGTAGACATAGCACAGTTGTAAAGGTACGTCTTTCTCGCGGTGTTTTACGTCTTGTCCGGATTTCGCTCGCCGGGGACAGGGTGAGAAAGCGATGAGACACGGGTTCAGGTTTAACACAGATTTATTATAAGATGCAAAATAGTGGAAGAGTATACAATTGCGTGCGTGCGTGCGTGCGTGCGTGCGTGCGTGCGAGCGAGAGTGTGCTCGAGAGAACTCTTGAAAGCGCAACAAAAAGCGATTAAATACATATCTACTTGAAAAATATAATATTGTTATCAGAACTCTGAGATACCGCACAGCGTCTCACTCATGAGAAAACGCGCGATTTTTGGACTTAAAAATTTATTAAAAAATTAAATAATAATGCAAACTGCCAGAACTTTTTAGAAAATCTTTGGATACGATCAGAATTCTTCGCAAAAAATTGTACAACTCGCAAAACTGTCGAAATTCAGACAATGTTTCACCTATATACCCGAAACGTGCATTTCGCGGTGTTTAAATTATTTAAAAATTAAAATAACATTGTGTCTCGCCAGAACTTTTTCTGGAACTCATCTAGAACTACAGTTCTTTTTAAATCCTACAGAAATCTAGTCAGAAATTATCGCAGGACAATGTGAGACGCTGCGTGAACCTGGTGTCTCACTTTGCACTAAGGCTTTTTTTGCTTTAATGGACAGAACTCTTTGTTTTATCTATCAGGAACTATATAACAATTGAAAATCTACTAAGAACTCTCAATAATTAGTGAGTTTCCACCAAATGATACGCCAGCTTTACACACACTCATATTCCTTGCCAGCATTATTATTATTTGTTTCAAATCTGTCATGCTTTCTAATTTTTCAAAATCCATGTTGCTTTTTAACTTCTTTCCCTTCTTATCCCTGCCCTTCTCCGTCTGGTCCAACTGAGTTGTCTCACTGTTATAACGTTTGTACGCTGCCCCCTCCTCTTCCTCCTCTCCTCCCTCCACCGTTCTCTCTCTCTTCCTACCTAAAAATCAAGGATAGAGTCCACGTTCTTTATTCTACTTCTCCGTATTTCTTCCTTGTTAGGCCTTCCTCTTTTGTTACGTTTTCCAACTTTCCCTATTGATTCCTCCCGTTCCGCCGGTACTGTGCTGTTTTTCCTTATCTTCCTTGTAGTCTCTGTTGCTTCTTCCCTTGTCTTATGTATATCACTTTTGTTTTCCTCCTCGCTTTCCATGTACCTCTCCTTCCTAACCTTCAATTTCCCCGGCTCTCCTTTTGCCTACTTACTCCGTTTCTTCTCTTTTCCCTTTGAACTTTATATCTCCCTTCTCTTCTCCCACTGTCTAAACTTGGTGCTTTCGATTACTCTCCTCTCCCCTTATTCTATCTCCTTGCTTCTCTCTACTTTCGCAGACCTGTTCCAAGCCACGGTTGCCAACCAATAAATGCAAGTAACATATAAATGACTTAAATATTATAAAAAATAGTTTGAAAAATTTAAAAGTGAACATTATACTTTCAAAAACTTAACTGAAATTAATTGTTTAATAAAACTGTCAGAAATAAAAGTTGATTGTTTTTTAGTTCCAAAGAGAAAAAGATTAAAAAAAGAATTAGTTATAAATTATAAAAAAATTAGTATAACTTCTATGAAACTTGTTTTGCAAAAGTTCTTAAAATTACCTAATATTTTTACTAATATTTTGGAATATATGTAGGATCGTTGTCAGCGTATTTCAGTTCGAGCGTGAAGTGAAGTGTTGTGCGAGAACTTTGATAATCGCCGGGCGCGGCGTGACGAGCGTGACGAGCGCGACAAGCGCAAGGACACGGGGAAGCGCTAGTGTTCCTGCTTAATGTAATGAGTAAGAGAGAGACAGAGACAGTTTTTTTTAATGGCGGTATGCGATACAATTCGCGACGCAAGCGTTACAATTTTTCATTTAGTTTCTAAAGTACACGCCGGATTTTCACTTCCGGAACGATCCTACTTATATAAATAAAGTAAAAGTAATACTACATTATTAACTTCAATTTTTCATGGTGAAATGTGGAATTCTAAAAAATTAAATCAAAATAAATTAATGTTGCCAATAGCTTCATTCTTTAATGACGTAGAAATTAATAATCCGTTAGGGTCACGAAAATTGATTCATAAATTAAGTAATTTATTTAACTTTGTGACGA
This sequence comes from Tetramorium bicarinatum, assembly GCA_928718305.1. NCBI lineage: Eukaryota > Metazoa > Arthropoda > Insecta > Hymenoptera > Formicidae > Tetramorium > Tetramorium bicarinatum. The sequence continues at coordinate 10,443,196 of OV788326.1, forward strand.
TACGCCCCTCGCCACAACCTGCCGGGCCGACCATCTACCCAAACCGGCGCATAAGCGCCACGTACTCCCGATCACGCCACCGCGGCGTGACAACCACGCCGTTACGCGCCGTAATCGGATGCGCGTCGTGGGGATATGCCCCACCATCCTGATTTTCTCCGGGTATAAATACCGGGCCGGAGCAACCGAAGCAAGCAGTCCTGTCCCAGCCCTCTTCCTGTTCCGATCCTCCAGTCCCGACACCGCTGTACAACATACGGGCACACGCGTACGCATCCAGGCGCACCTGGAGTACAGACTTCCCCGGCTGGGCGCACCCGATCGCTTTCCAGTGACTCCTAGGTTGGGAGCACCCGATTCGTCCTCCGTACGGTGAGCTGGCGCACCGACTCACACCCAGGGGCACCTGGAGTACGGGCCGACCCGTGGGGCGCACCCGACGGGTCCTACCTCTCGCATCCTAGCAGCCCTTCTCGCTCCGGGACTCCGTTGCCTTCAAGGCCGCGCTGCGTCCGCGACCCGCGCCGCGATCACCGTGTCTACGACTCGCACCGTGCTAGGCCCCGAGGTCAACCATCCGACCGTGTCCGCGTAATACTAAATTCGCGTAGTTTTAAGTCCGCGTAGTAATAAATCCGCGTAGTAATAAGCCCGCGTAGTAATAAGTCCGCGTAGCAATAAGTCCGTTTAAGGGATAAGCCGCGTAATATGTCCGCACCATATGTAGTCCGCGTAATACTGTACGAAGAGCTAGGAACCTATGTATCACAAGTCCGCGCCGAATTAGTAGAATTAAGCATTACACACTGTGCTCTCACATCTACACACTTCCACGTACGCACGCACGCACGCACGCACGCACGCACGCACGCACGCACGCACGCACGCACGCACGCACGCACGCACGCACGCACGCACGCACGCACGCACGCACGCACGCACGCACGCACGCACGCACGCGCGCACGCACGCACGCACGCACGCACGCACGCACGCACGCACGCACGCACGCACGCACGCACGCACGCACGCACGCACGCACGCACGCACGCACGCACGCACGCACGCACGCACGCACGCACGCACGCACGCACGCACGCCCGGACGCCCGCACGCCCGCGCGCCCGCGCGCCCGCACGCCCGCGCGCCCGCACGCACAATGCATATGTATACGTATACATGTATACTTTAGATATAAGTATTTTCTGTCTTTGGCAAGTTAGCATTTTTATTTTAATTTCAACATTATGTATTATATATTTCAGATACCCTTTGCGGAATATAAAATTGTGAAACATTTACATAGAAATTAATCTACAATGACATTTATACATGTCTAACACCCAGAGATCTAATGTGATGATTTCTGAACTGTCTTTAAACTTTTTCAATTTGTTGTGCCTCTCGACGCAACAAGGAATTTTTTGGGATTCGTTTCGCCTTAAGAGTTAGAACTCAAGGAGTGCAGATAGGAAATCTTCCAGGTTCAGCAATCAACACGTTAGCTAGATATTACTTACACTTATACTTCGAAGGTTCGTTACAATTCTTCTTAAAACTTGTCCGCGTTCGACGATAATTTTCGTGTCGCGATTGACACAGCGGGCGCTTTTATAGTGCCATTTGTCAGGAATTTAGGTAGGGTGATACTTTTTAATAGAACCATATTTGGTTAATGCTGTGTCAGTCGTGCACGATCTCACGGATTAATTTCTATATCTCAGCAATCTTGCATTTCCGCTCGCCCATGGCGTGATCGTTGCTATGCAGTCGAAAATGCAAGCTTGCACTGTGGTAGCTTCTGAGCTACAACAAATTTATGAAATGAGTAATGCAATCGCCACATTAATAATTGCTGAAATAAGGAAGATTATAATGAGTTTGATAATCATTCGACATTTATGTTATGAAAGGTAGTCATTAGTAACATTTAAAAGTCATTTCATAGTTTTAAATACATTATTTCATAATTTTCTTTATCTTTTTAATTTGTCATCTTGGTAAAAGTTCTCTGATAATTAATGATGTATCGTAAATTGAATGACTAGGTTATCTTTTAACTGCTAAAATAATTGATGACTTCAATTATTTTGGAGATAATTTTTTGAGAACGCATGTACATATACACATATGCATATGCAAGTATAGTTATGTGCTTATTATAATATATACTTATTATAATACATACATTTAAGATATTTGTATTTGTAAACATGCCAATAGATATACGTTATCTGTCTAAGCGTAGAATTAATCAATTAATGATATCACAAGCTGCTCATTTTCGAAGTCATGTACATAGAAATAGTGATGTAATTGAAAATTTAAATGTTATACCTGATTTAGATAATGTTTTAATAGGAAGTGAAAACAATCATGATTTTAATAATATTATATCATTGGAAATTGAAGAAATTTTTATTGATAATGCAGTATCTTCTTCAATTAATACAATATCTAATTCAAATGTTGATTTATTTTCCTATAACATTGATAATGATATAGTTGACATAGATGTAAACATTGTACATAATAATAGAGGTAACACTAATAGTACTGATTCTAATTTTGATATTTCTACAAAACATTGTACTGATTCTAATTCTAATGTTTGTACTGAAATATGTTCCAATGAAAGAAATTTAATTGATGATCTAAGGTTATGGGTTCTAAAAGAAAATGTATCCCATCTAGCGGTTAATAATTTATTAAAAGTTTTTCGTGATTACAAATTTGATTTGCCTCGTGATGCAAGAACTCTAATGAAAACGCCAAAAAAAGCTACTCGCAGTATTAAAAAAATAAATAATGGTAGTTACATTCATTTTGATATTGAAAATAGTATAAAGCAATTATTAAAAAAATATTTTGATACATGTCCAAACAGAATTAAAATACAAATTAATTGTGATGGTATTTCAATGGTTAAAAGTAGAAATTCGCAGTTTTGGCGATCTTAATATTACTTTATACACAATTTCGTACTGATCCTTTTGTTGCTGGAATGTATTATGGTTTTTCTAAACCAAGTGATGCAAATATCTTTCTCACAGACACTTCGTTAATGAAATGATTGATATTGAAAAAACCGGTATAAATATTAACGGTAGAATTTGTTCAGTTGAAATTGCAGCCATAATTTGTGACGCTCCTGCGAGAGCTTTTATTACATATACAAAAGATCATAGAGGTTATTTTGGTTGCAGTAAGTGTATTCAAGAAGGTACATGGAAAAATTGTGTTGTTTTTCCTGAATGCAACAGTGCTCTAAGAACTGACGGATCATTTCGGAGTAAACAACAAATAGAACATCATATAGGTGAATCCATTTTAGAACAATTACAGATTGACATGATTTCTCAAATAACTCTAGATGCAAATAACTCTAGATCCTTGTGTGTTTAGAAGTGATGAAATAGCTTTTAAATATTTGGTTGAACGATCCAAAACATCTGCGGTTAAGAGAAGATAAACGAAAAATGCAATATCATCAAGAGACACGGTAGTGTCTTGCGCCAAGTGTTTTAGTAGTTAGTTTAGTAATCATAAAATCAAATATCGCGTGCGAAGCGCGCGTAGCTCGCGAGACCACCGGGGCTCATTTACGGGAGTTCAACGATTTCCAGAAACCTTAGATTATCGGACTCATTTAATTAACGGCTGAACCGATCAAATTCTAAGTAGGCTCAATCGAAAACTTGGGGTCGAATTATATAATAATAGTATTTTCATTTTTCGTCTACATGTCAAGCGAAGATATTGCGATGCAAAGTCTGAAATGGTGGTAAATTTTTATTTAAGAAACGTGTCGCCCGGTAATATGATACGATGTGGGAAATGTACGGTGCAAAATTTCGGTACTAGATGGCGACGCGGAATGCCGGTAGATATAGCCTAGTGCTGCAAGTTTTCGGCGCTCTCGGGGTGGGGGAACATTCGAATACACGAACACAACGAACGAACGAGAAGGCACGTCGGTGTGAAGAAAAAAAATGTGAATGATGATGATGATGATGATGACACTCGGAGGATGCCAAACTGAGTCACGTAATGCCAATTTCTATCGATAGATGGAATAAATATACCAATACTTTCTCGTGTTTAAAAAACGTCTTCTATTAGTATATCTTTTGATAGATTGAACGATGAGTCAATCAAACAATTTTATATCCATAATATATTTTTTGAATGTTTTTGTGGCTTCGACTACCTTAGGCAAACTTAAACAAATAATTTCTCTAATATTTTTTTTTTTAATTTTTATGTAATAATTTTTTTTATTTATATGTAACATGTATCTAAAAAAAATTTATTGCCTTCTCTATTTAAAAATTTTTTTTTAACACGTGTATTCTCAAGTAATTGATACCTTCACTCGTTGATTTTATTTTTATCTTTTTTATCATCATTATAATACTTATATCAAGTTATCATCATCAATCAAGAGACATGGTAGTAGTGTCTCGCGCCAAGTGTAGTACTATATATATATATATATATATATATATATTGTTGCGCCTCCGCCGACGTTCCGTGTCGGCGATTCGACTCGCAGCCTCGCGCGCGTGGACACTCACAGACACACACTCACACGCGACTCGCGCGGAAGAAAGGATGGAGACCGTCAATGAAAAGTAACACCAACTTTATTACTAAAGAATCGTTTACAAGTACCGGAACGCAACCTCCACGAACGGAGTCCAGCGTAAATCTGACAGGCGGCTTGTTTTACAACAAGCGCCCTAGCAACCGTGGCTCTTCGTCCGCATGTTCGGATCTTGCGAACTTCACGGCCGATTCAGACTCGCGCGGCCGAGGAGTATACCGGGCGGCCGCAGCTCGCAACACTGCCCTCCCTCTTCCAGATTGTCGTCCCGACAATCAAGGAGGCAGTTTGCAGCTTCTCCTGGGATTTTAATTCCCCGATGCCTTCCTGCCCTCCCCGATGCGAAGCTCTCGGGTTACCGGGCTGCATCCCTGCTAGGCACTCTTCAGCCTGGTTCGCCACCCGTGCTCCTCTTCCATCTTGAGCCTTGAGCGCTTGGCTCTTCAGACTTGCGAGCTTCTCACTTCTTTCTTCAGGCAAGGGGGGGGGGAAAGATGTGACTCTCCGTGGACCCTACGCCCTACGGACTCCCCAAGCCTCCGCCTTGGCATTCGCCCACAGTCCCATACAGATGTATTTTCACTTGCCAATATCCGCTTTTAAGGTCGAGAGTAGAAAACCAAGTGTTACCTGCTAATTGGTCGAGGATATCGTCTATTCGTGGTAAAGGAAAGGAGTCTTTCAATGTTACATCGTTTAGTTTCCTATAATCCACGCAGAATCTAATCGATCCATCTTTTTTCTTTACCAAAACTGCAGGAGAGATCCAGGGACTTTGTGAAGGTTCGATGACTCCTTGTTCCTTCATTTCCTCAATTATCTTATTGACTTCCTCTCTCTTATGAAAAGGGATTCTGCGTGGTACCTGTTTAATTGGGAGAGAATCTACAACATTAATTACATGCCGAACTACATCGCAATTTCCGGCGACAATTTCTTCCGAAAATACATCCCGATATTCACGAGTAAATTCAGCAAAAACTTCCTGTTGACTTTCAGAGAGATTCCTAGAATTTTTCGAAAGGAGTTCCCTCAAAAGGGGAGAGAACTCCTCGGAATTTTCGGTCTGGGCAATCCTTCGAATAACAGAAGGTGCCCTAAAAAAAGAATCGCAAACTCGACTGAAATCTGTCTTCTGGAGAAAATCCACTCCTAGAAGACAATCATCTGCAATTTCCGACACTAACATAGGGAGCTCTAGCGAATTCTCACCGAGCTCCACTTTGGCGAGAATCTCAAAATCAATCGTAACATTCTCTCCCGTGGGATACTTAAATTTTCGACCAAATGTCGGAAATTTCTGTTCCCCCTCACGAACGAATTTCTTATTCACTAAAGAGACATCGGAGCCAGTGTCTATTTTAAAAATACATTCTTTATTATTCAGAAAACCAGTGTAACAAAAATCTTTCAGAACTTTTTGTACTCTATTAACAAAAAAATAACGTTCCGTCGGGGATTTAACTATCCGAGTTGACCTCTCCCCGCCAAGATCAACTAAACCGCGTTTCCCTTTTTATTAGGACACTCGTTGCGAAAATGTCCTTGCCTCCCGCATAACCAACATTCTTTTGGCTTATTTCTAAAAAATTTCTTTTCTCCCTTTGCGTCCCCTTTTTCCTTTGGTTCTTCCACACCAGGCTTAGCTTTCTCATATGAATCCCCATTTTTACCGAAGAATTTCCCGCTCTTATTTCTTTCTGAAAAACTTTCGCCCTGTATGGCTTTGACTGCCTTCGCCCTTTCCACTGCTACTTTCAACGAAGTGACACCTTCTAATTGTAAAGTCCTTTTTACAAATCCGTCCGTTAAAGCGGACACAAACTGCGAAGAAGCAATTTTATCTCGCACGGCATAAGTACACTCGGGATAGGCCAGGCGCGAGAGTCTTTCGAGATCGGAGCCCAGCGCGGCAAAATCTTCCCCGAATTTCTGTTTTCGATTAATAAAAAGTGAATAATAATTTTGTGAGAGGTGGCCCTCTCCGAAACGCAGCTCGAGTTTTTCGATGAGTTCCGCGAAAGTGAGGGATTCAATCCCATCTGCGCAAGATTCGAGAAGCGACCGCGCTTTTCCTCGCAGACACGACGCAAGCACGACCACCTTTTCTGCCTCGGTCCAAAAATTCGCGCGCGCAATCAACAAAAATTGCGCTAGAAATTCGCGAAGCGGCGCCGTTCCGTCAAACGTGTCCGGCTTCAACTTTAGCCCACGTGACGCGCGGTCCGTACACGCGCTCTCGCTCGCGCTCATCACACGCGGCGCCTCGACCGAATCCCCGCACGCAATGCGCCCCGCGCACGCACTCACTCCCGCGTCGCGCGCCCGTCCGAACGCGAAACTCGCGCCGCGCACACTGTCTCCGGACGGAATGTTTTGCACTCGCGTCTCACGTGCCGATTCAAACGCAAAAGCCGCGTTGCGCGCATTACTCCCGAGAGAAATATTATTGGAACCACTTATCTGGGCTTGAAGACGTAACAGCTCGACATCCCGCAAGCGCAGCGTTTCTTCGAAGCGATCCCGCATGCGCTCTCGCTCCTCACGCATCTCTTTAATTTCGTCCATGAGACTACGCAGGACCGTGTCCGAGGTAGGCTCCGACGTCTCAGCGGTGTGCTCTGACGTCTGCGTGGGCTGCCCGGATGTCGCCGCGCGCCTCCGCTTGGCCGCCGAGCGTGTCCTCTCCTCGGGAGCTGACGTTGTCTCCATTAGGATCTTTTCGCTCGTATCGCTCGAACCGTTGATCCCGGACGAGCCCCCAAAATGTTGCGCCTCCGCCGACGTTCCGTGTCGGCGATTCGACTCGCAGCCTCGCGCGCGTGGACACTCACAGACACACACTCACACGCGACTCGCGCGGAAGAAAGGATGGAGACCGTCAATGAAAAGTAACACCAACTTTATTACTAAAGAATCGTTTACAAGTACCGGAACGCAACCTCCACGAACGGAGTCCAGCGTAAATCTGACAGGCGGCTTGTTTTACAACAAGCGCCCTAGCAACCGTGGCTCTTCGTCCGCATGTTCGGATCTTGCGAACTTCACGGCCGATTCAGACTCGCGCGGCCGAGGAGTATACCGGGCGGCCGCAGCTCGCAACACTATATATATATATATATATATATATACCGATTTTATTTTATTATAAAACAGTAACCAATGTATATATGTGTTTTGTATATACATATATTGTTCCGGCAAACGTTAAATTCTCATATTACAACCGAATATTCCGAAAGATTCTATCGCGCTGTTACAAACCGAACGGTCTCGAACTCTCACATTCTGTTTTTCGCATTCCTTCTTGTTTGTCTTACGCTAATTGCTCAGTAAATATTTTCTCTCATTGCTTTCGTCAGCAACGCCTCAGATCGAAACGCTCGATGGTTCAGTTGTCCGTGCGCTTTCGACAGAATTGGACGTATCGAGAGAAGAAAATTAAACCTCTTTATAGTTATACGCAGCCGAGTCATTATTTCAAACCCAGATTTTTTCCTTTCTCGATCTCGCTTCAATTCGGACGTCACAGCGACCTACGCTCTCGAGTTTCCTCCTCACAGTATCCTCTCATTAATAAAACATTATTTGGTCCTTCGAGCCAGATCTGAGGAAATTCCGAACGAGCTCATTACCTCGAACTCTACCCGAAATTTCGAGATCACTCGTCGTGATTTGGTGACAAGGCTTACTCGTACTCTAGGGGTTTCGTTCTTCTATCGCAACTGCTCTCGGTTTTGCAAACGGAAAATTTCAACGGATACCGAGCTCTCGCGCTCCGGTCAGCTCTCGCGCTTGTGTACGTGACTCCTAGTGACTCCTCGAGTTCTCAGTGACCTTGATACTCTCGTTAAAGTAATTGACTCTCATCATGGCCACTAGTGACAGTGCTTTCGACCGACAGCAGCAACTTTTCGGTGTCATCTCTCGTGCCGTCGAAAATTTGAGAAAACTCGGATCGTCCAAGTTAACTTTCGGCACCGTGCAAAGCCGTACGGAGGCCTTAAAATCTAACTGGGACAAATTCCAAAACAATCATGATGTCTTGCTCAAAGCTGTCTCAAGTGAAAAACGAAAATTGCCGTATTTCAAGGATGATCTCTATTCGAAGTGTGAAAAAGAATTTCTCAACGCACACGGCGTGATGCTCGACATTCTCAATGATCTTCAACAAGGTAAAGCAAGTAACTCGTCAATCGATACTTCACTGAATACTTCATCCGTATCTTACTCTCGTCGACTACCTCGCATTGACGTACCTAAGTTCTTGGACGAGTACAGTCAGAGGAGTCAATTTCGCGATCTGTTCACCTCAATGATCATTAACAATTCTGACATCTCTGCGGTGGAAAAGCTGCATTACCTTAAGATGAGCTTGACAGGCGAACCCGCTCAGCACCTGAAGAATACCGCCATTTCAGGAGATAACTTTAATCGCGCCTGGGATATCCTCATAGCTCGATATGAGAATAAGCGCATTCTCATCGATGCGCAACTCGCTCTGCTCTTCGCTACCCGTAAAATCAAAAGCAAAAGTGCAACAGAAGTGAAAAGGCTGCTCGCGGATGTAAAGGAGGCTCTCGGAGCTCTAGAAGCTCTCTGTTCGAGACACACAACAGAGTTACGCACAGGAAACGCAATCCAGGTCAAATAAATGATGAGACACACAGTTTAAGGATCACAACACATTTAATTATGTACAATGGTATACACGACGTTTTAATTGTCACAGGACAAGCTATCCTGATTAAGAACGCACGACTTGTTGGAGCTAGCTACTCCACGCGATTAGCGCACAAGAAAACTGGCGGATTTTTTGTTTGCACGACTTTGCCTACTCTCAATTGCGTACGTGAGAAAACAAGGCCGAGCGCTTCGCGTTCGGCGCTTTTATTTCTGAGTGCTGACACGTGTCAGTCGCCTGAAAATCACGAGTCCACCGTCGGCGCGCGCCGCATTTCTTCGATCTGGCATAGCTTTTCGCTGTAAATTGTCTCGTCCGTTCGTGTGTGGCCTTCGGCCTGCGCGCCCCGCCGTGTGACAGGTGCCGCGTTCAACAGCACACACGACCCGCTTCGCGGAAGAAAGCGGAAATGCCAATGAAAGTTCAGGTGCGTCCCGAACACTCTCAAATGCCCCGTTCGACATTGGGACCTGATCATCACATTCATGGTTGTACAAGCTAGACTCAGAGTCGTTAAAAAAGTAGGAAGAGACTTTCGGTGCTCAAACAAATCCAGCGACTTTCGCCGACTTATAGAATTTTCTCGTAAGTCGCATTTACGCACTCGAGGCTCTCGAAAGAACGCTCCCGCGAAAACCACAGGCGATTCAATCGAAGTCTCCTGCTGGCACACGAGCATATGCCGCTGCCGTCACGGAACAAAAGTGTTCGTTGTGTGACGCCGGACACTACATCTCTGCTTGCCCGACGTACTAGAAAAAGACTCCAGATCAACGTCGAGAAAATTCATCAACTCAAAAAAATCTGTGCTTCAATTGTCTCGGGCCTCATCAAGTGAAAGCTTGCCGCAATCAAAAACGCTGCCGCACCTGTCGGAAACCGCATCATACCACCCTGCATCCGGCAGTTACTCCAGATGCTGCATCTACATCTCCAGCCTCAACATCTCATGTTTGCGCTCATTATAAATGTCTTTCTTTAGCCTATTTTATTCTATTTAACATTAAGTCATAAATGTATCGCGTCTATTTTCTCTGTAATTCGTGAAAGAGTAATTCTGGGCGCTCTCAAATGGCGAAGCTGCGTTAAGGCTCGAACGTGAAATCGAGCCGCTGCGATAACGCTCGAGCGCGAAATCGAGTCGTTTATTTTTGTTTTTAGTTAGTCGTTTTTGTTATTCAGCGAGAAAAGACGCGTTGTGTATCAATAAAGTATTTTCATTTTTCTAATTCGTTCGTTATCAATTCGCAAGGCAAATAGCGATCGCCACAAGGCCAGTATCGCGATATTCGCATTCTAGTCGCGTTCTAGATTTATCGCTATACTAAACATCTCAATCAACCGCATCGCGCGTCAGTGCTCCTCAAGAAACAATCGCAAGTAATATCGCTCAATCGCGCTCTTTGCGCCGTCCTCTAATTCTTCTCTGCTGTCGTTAACATTCTCTCGCGACACGGTCAGCCTTATCAGCTTCGAGCATTGCTCGATCAAGAATCAGAAGCATCATTCATCTCTGAATCAGCAGCTCAATTGTTACGACTACCTCGACGCGTCTCAGCAATTCCGATTCTCGGTATTGGCGCTCAACGGAACACTGTCTCAAACGGCCTCGTATCGCTCACGATCATCTCAAGAGTCAATCCGACAACGTCTCTCGAAATCGACGCTCTCGTCCTGCCGAAATTGACGGCGTATCTACCGCCAACTCGTATCGAGTACTCCTCGTGGTCACATATTCAAGGACTCTCACTCGCCGATCCGAACTTTGCCGATTCTGGAAAAGTCGACCTTCTACTCGGAGCGAATCTCTATTCGCAAATCATCGAAGAAGGTCTCTTCCGTGGTCCCGTCGGCACTCCAATCGCTCAAAAAACCACGCTCGATTGGATTCTGTCAGGACCGCTTTCAAGTTACGATCACGACGCAGCCGACGGTCGCAGCTACTCCGTCACAGGCATGCAGAGCTCTCTCGACACATCTCTCCTCGACCTGCTCCAACGCTTCTGGGCCCAGGAAGAAATAGCGCCCCGACACTCATCATTCTCCCCAGAAGAATCTCAGTGTGAGCAACACTTCAAGGACACGCATTCTCGAAAGGGAGCGGTGCACTTACAAGGGGACCTTACGACGTGGTACCAATCGATTTCGATAAAACTCATTGTATCGATAGGTATACACATCAAACATTGTAGGGTAAACGGATAAAACGCGCTTCTCAAGAATTCGCGAGAAAATCGAGATTGAAAAATTTCAACTCATATATAAACTAGTGCAATAGACCATTTCATCGAAGTGTCCGTAGCGCTGTGACAGCGCGCCGGACTTATAATCTTGAGATTAAGTGGGTTGCGGGTTCGAATCTCGACGAATAATTTTTCGTTTTTTTTAAATAAAATTTTTTAAAATAATATATAATTACACAAAAATAATATATATTACACAAAATAAATGTGTATTACGTGTTACATTTTATTTATTGTATGTTGTACAAAAAATTAATTTTTCTTTGCCTAGAAAATTCGTTTTTCGAATAGCTGTATGGTAGAAATAAAAATATATAATGCAGAGTCTGAAAAGGGTCCCTCCCTACCTCACTTCAAGAAAGAGATAACCCAGGTAGCAAATAACGTTTTATATTTCCCAATTGTATTTAAAATATTAGAATGAAATATATTTTACATTTACTTGTATCACATTTATTTGTATAGCCCTGACTTTGCTGTTATTATTGTTCAGACACATATTCAATAATTTATATATTTTTATTTCTATCATACAGCTATTCAAAAAACGAATTTTCTGGGCAAAAAAAATTAATTTTTTGTACAATATACAATAAATAAAATGTAACACGTAATATACATTTATTTTGTGTAATTATATATTATTTAAAAAAGTTTTATTAAAAAAAATTAAAAATTATTCGTCGAGATTCGAACCCGCAACCCACTTAACCTCAAAATTATAAGTCCGGCGCGCTGTCGCAGCGCTACGGACACTTCAATGAAATGGTCTATTGCACTAGTTTATATATGAGTTGAGATTTTTCAATCTCGATTTTCTCACGAATTCTTGAGAAGCGCGTCTTATCCGTTTACCCTACAATGTTTGACGTGTATACCTATCGATACAATGAGTTTCATTGAAATCGATTGGTACCACGTCGTAAGGTCCCCTTGTTAGACACCGTTCAAATAGACACGATGTTGAAGGAGAGATATGAGACACGATATTTTGCGCACGGTTCAATTGGACACGGAAAAGATGCACACGAGAAGAAACGCACCGTGCATTTGCACACCGGAAGAAGGACACCGTGCATTTGCGCACGGAAAAGATGCACACGAAAAGAAGCACACCGAATGCATTTGCATACCGAAAGAAGGATACAGAGGTGTGCCACGAGAAACCAACCGGTTCGGCGGCACCGGGGTACACGTAGGAACCGTGCCAGGTAACCTCCGTCAACCGGGGTGTCCAGATCGCAAAGATCGCGACGTAGGGATCCGCCACGAGAACCAACGGGTTCGGCGGCACCGGGGCACATGTAGGGACCGTGCCAAGCGACTTCCGTGAACCGTACGATTCGACATCGCACGATTCGACACCGCACTTAATTTTCTTCTGTTTTTCATACAAAACTAAGTCCACGCTGTTCATTTCCACGTTGTTGAATGTGGGGCTCTTTAGTTATGTTATAATTTTTACGCGGGGATGCAGGGGGAGGGCTTCGCCCTCCCCCTGCACCCCGCCTACGTGTTATTATTCAATCTCACTACTTCCACATAGGTTTACAACTAAAATTTTGCCCATTTTCCCTACGGCGGATCCCTATGTCGCGATCTTCGCGACCTGGACACCCCGGTTGACGGGGGTCGCCTGGTACGGTTCCTACGCGTGCCACGGTGCCGCCGAGCCCGTTGGTTCTCGTGGCGCACCTCTGTGTCGTAATCTTCGCGACTTGGACACCCCGGTTGACGGGGGTCACCTGGCACGGTCCCTACGTGTGCCCCGGTACCGCCGAACCGGTTGGTTCTCTCGCACACTTCTGTGTCCTTCTTTCGGTGTGCAAATGCACGGTGCGCTTCTTTTCGTATGCATCTTTTCCGTGCGTAAATGCACGATGTCCTTCTTTCGGTGTGCAAATGCACGGTGCGTTTCTTCTCGTGTGCATCTTTTCCGTGTCCAATTAAACCGTGCGCAAAATATCGTGTCTAATGTCTCTATGTCCTTCAGCACCGTGTCTATTTGAACGGTGTCCAAGTGAATGCCACTCTTCTCGAAACAGATTAGGACAATTCGTCGTTCGGCTGCCTCTTAAAAAAGACGTACACGACCTTGGTAATTCTCGCGCTGCCGCGCTCAAGTCTCTTCTCCGTATGGAGACACGCTTCGAATCGAACCTACAACTCAAAGAAGCGTATCATGACTTCTTCAATGAATATCGCGATCTCGATCATATGCGACTCGCTTCTCTTCGCGCTCATTCGCAAAAACTTGAGTTCTTTCTGCCGCATCACGACGTTGTGCACGAGATCAGCTTCACGACGAAACTACGCGTCGTATTCAACGGGTCGCAAAAAACGAATCTCGGCTTATCGCTCAATGAGGTCCTTCACGTCGGACCAAAGTTACAGAACGATCTCGCGGATATTCTCACTCGCTGGCGTCGGCACAAATACGTCTTTGCTGCCGACATTGAAAAAATGTATCGCCAAATCCGTGTTCATGAAGACGACTGGCCTCTACAAAAAATTCTTTAGCGCTCATCTGCGCGAGAACAAGTATCGGAATATCATCTCTGTACTGTTACGTATGGACTCGCGTGTGCTCCCTATCTGGCATTACGCTGCTTGCAGCAACTCGCTCAAGAATCGGACTCTTCGCGCGCTCTCGCTGCCTTCATCCTGCGCCGCGATACATACATCGACGACGTCCTTGCAGGGGAAGATAATCTAACTCGCGTCCACCAACAGAATAAACAATAAAACGAAGGGCTCATGGCGGGCGGCTTCAAGCTGAGAAAGTGGATCTCGAATTACCCAAATTCTCGCGAACATTCCGCGTCAAGATCAAGAGCTCTCATCAAGTTTCATGTTGATAGTGACATAACTCATTATACGCTTGGTCTCCGGTGGTCAAATTATCAGACAGTTTTGCTTTCGCGGCTCGTCGGTTTCACCATCTCGCGTTCCGACGAAAAGATCAGTCCTCTCGTTCATCGCGCGGCAGTTCGATCTACTCGGATGGCTCGCCCCGATCACCATCGTCGCAAAGATGTTCATGCAAGAATTCTAGGCAATTCGCCTCGACTGGGACGACAAGCTCCCGGGCGAGCTCAGCGCTCGTTGGACGGAATTCACCGATCGAATCGACAAGATCAACTCACTCTCAATGCCGCGATGGCTCAACATGACCTCGTCAGCTTTCACCGTCGAACTTCACGATTTCTCAGACGCGTCTCGGAAAGCTCTTGCCGCGGTCGTTTATGTACGCGTTATTCGTGACGACAAAACCGCTCATATCGTTATGATGGCTTCTAAAACGAAGGTCACACCGTTAAATCGCCTCACTATTCCGCGGTTGGAACTCTACGCTGCAGTTCTCCTCGTCCGTTAAGTGACAAAAGTTCGCGAAGCTCTCGATTGCCTTAACGTCCCCGTTCATCTGTGGACGGATTCCACGGTCACGCTCACGTGGATCAAAAGCCATCCATCGCAGTGGAAAGACTACATTCACAACCGCGTCGCGTTCATTCAGGAGCTCTCAAACTCGCGATGGCACCACGTTTCGGGCAAAGAAAATCCCGCAGATCTCGCATCACGTGGAATCTCGCCTCAATTAATACAATCGGACAGCATCTGGTGGACAGGACCGTCCTGGTTTCGGACTCACTCTGAATCGTGGCTAAGTTCTCCTTCGACGACGACGTCACTGCAAGCAGAAGACATCACCTCAGAAGAACGTTCAATCACCAGCGCTGTCGCCAACGAAGGACTTGAAATAGTGCTCTGGGATCTCATCGAACGATATTCATCTCTCAATTATCTTCTCCGCGTAACTGCATGGCTACTACGCGCTCGTGATCGCTTTCGCAAAGCAATGAAGCTCTCTTGTTCCTCACATCTCACTCCTGAGGAATTAAAGATCGCTCTCAACTTCTGGATAAGACTCACGCAACAGGCGTACTTTAAGTCCGAAATCTCAACTTTCACGAGACAAAATCAACTCAATCCGAAAAGCCCGTTCTACCGACTCACTCCTCAACTAGATTCCAACGGACTTCTCCGACTCCGCGGACGACTTCAATTCTTTAAACTCAGCTCATGCAAAAACACCACTCATTCTATCTCGGAACTCTCGACTGACCACTCTGGTCATCGACTCTCATCACCGACGAACTCTTCATGGCGGACCTCAGTTCACGCTCTCGTCCATCAGACAGCAGTTCTGGATCGTCGGTCGGGTTCCAATCAGATCATCGAGCCGCTGCCAGTCAACAGCTCATCGGTCAACTCCCGACTCCATATGTCACTCCGTGTCGACCTTTCTTCCACACTGGAGTTGACTACGCTGGTCCGCTGACGCTCAAAACCTCTTGTAGACGAGGCTCAAAAACCTACAAAGGCTACTTCATTATCTTTGTCTGCTTCAGCACATCCGCAGTCCATCTGGAAAGTCTCCACAGACTACACGACAGAAGGATTCCTTGCCGCCTACAAGCGCTTTACCGGGCGCCGAGGCCTTTGCTCGACGCTCACAAGCGATTGCGGCACCAATCTCATCGGCGCTGATGCCGAGCTCAAGAAGATGTTCAACGCTTCCTCTCGCGACCTGGGCTCCAATCGCGAACCTCCTTGCCAACGACGGAGTCTCCTGGAAATTTCACCCTCCGGCAGCTCCTCATTTTGGAGGAAAGTGGGAAGCGGGCGTCAAGTACCATCTCCGTCGGATCATCGGTGATGCTCTCCTTACATACGAAGATCTCACAACTCTCCTCGTCGAAATAGAAGCCATTCTCAATTCTCGTCCTCTCGCCGCTCTCTCGGACGACCCCTCGGATATCACCGCTCTCACTCCAGGGCATTTCTTTATCAGCTCTCAACACTGTTCCGGAACCGTGCCTTGACGAGATACCCAAGAATCGGCTTTCTCGCTTCCAGATGCTCCGTCGAATGACCGAAATTTTTTGGAAACGTTGGGCCTCCGAGTATTTACACCAGCTTCAAACATCCTCAAAGTGGCATAAGCGGAAGGACATCTACAAAAGGGGAGCTCTGGTACTGCTCAAGGACGAACGGTATCCTACATCGAAATGACCTCTCGCTCGGATCATCGACATGCGTCCAGGACCTGACAATCTTGTTCGCGTCGTGACCGTAAAAACTGCAACGACGACGCTCAAAAACCGATCGTAAAAGTGCGTGTGCTACCTAAAAATAATTCTGACGATCAAGATTAACTGACAGTCTCTTTCTATCAGATCACTCATTCGTTTCGTCGACCTTCAGTCAATGAGGCGGGCGGAATGTTCCGGCAAAAGTTAAATTTTCATATTACAACCGAATACTCCGAAAGATTCTGTCGCGCTGTTACAAACCGAACGGTCTCGAACTCTCACATTCTGTTTTTCGTATTCCTTCTTGTTTGTCTCACGCTAATTGCTCAGTAAATATTTTCTCTCATTGTTTTCGTCAGCAACGCCTCAGATCGAAACGCTCGACGGTTCAGTTGTCCGTGCGCTTTCGACAGAATTGGATGTATCGAGAGAAAAAAATTAAATCTCTTTATAGTTATACGCAGCCCAGTCATCATTTCAAACCCAGATCTTTTCCTTTCTCGATCTCGCCTCAATTCGGACGTCACAGCAACCTACGCTCTCGAGTTTCCTCCTCACAGTATCCTTTCATTAATAAAACTACACACTACACACACTACACACACACACACACACACACACACGCACACGCACACGCACACACACAGGGTGTCCGAAAAATCGCCTACTCCACTTTGGAAGTTGATTCGGGACCCAAAAACAAGCAAAAAAGTTCATACAAACATAGATCCGGAAATGAGCCGTTTCCGAGTTATAGCCACTTTTATGTTCAAAAATCGTAATTTAGAATCCGCTTGGCATTCCTCTTTCTTAATTACTTCTTAAATTAAAAATTTTTATTTTTTTTATTTCTATTTGTTATTTTTATTTAATTTTTAATTTTCAATTTTTATTTTTTAATTTTTTTTAAATTTTTTTAATTGTAATTTTTTTAGTTTTTTCAATTTTTCAATATTTGTTAATACGATTACATTATTTTTAAAGTAATCATGAACAGATATTTAAATCGAATTAAATAAGGTGTTCAAAATGACCACCTTCAACACGAATGCAGGCCCTTGTTCTTCTATTAAAGGAATTCTGAACTCTTTGAAAATATGGATATCTCCTTATTTCTTCAAATTCATGAATTAATTTATTTAAAACTTATTATTGATATATTATTGACTTAAAATTTATTGAAAACTGTTTTTAATAAGTAAATGCAAAATGAAGAATGAAAAAAATTAGTTGTTTTCACGGCTACTTGAAGTCAATTGTATTCACGACTATCCAAATCAGTTGTTCTCACGGCTACTTGAAGTCAGTTGTTTTCACGACTATCCAAATCAGTTGTTTTCACGGATACTTGAAGTCAGTTGTATTCATGACTATCCAAATCGGTTGTTTTCACGGCTACTTGAAGTCAGTTGTATTCACGACTATCCAAATCAGTTGTTTTCACGACTACTTTTTTCAACAGTTTTCAATAAATTTCAAATTATTATTTAGCAACACCTTACTTTTAGATTGTATCTAGTCTTTCCGTATTCATCAATGGATCATTTAAGTTTTAATGAATTAGCTGATATGCATCTTATGTATGGTCTTGTTCAAGGTAATGCTGTCGAGGCAAGAAGATTATACATCTAGTCTTTTCCAAATCGAGATGTACCGGGAATAGCGTCTTTTCGAAATGTAGACAGAAATTTGAGAGAATTTGGTACATTAAAAAAAAGAATGAGTGAGGGCAGACCTAGAGTGAATGTTGTAACGGAAGAAGAAGTACTTGAACAATTTGAGCGTAATTCTGCTACTAGTATTAGAACAGTTTCGGATGAAATCGGAGTACCAAAATCAACGATATGGAACGTTTTATCAAGAAATGCAATGTGTCCATATCACGTGCAACGAGTTCAAGGACTGTCTGTTGCAGATTATGGTCCCCGTTTGCAATTTTGCCAATGGGTTGTAAACAGAATAGAAGAAAATCCGAATTTTTATAATCCGAATTTTTGAAATATTCTATTTATTGAAGCAGGCTTTGATCGAAATGGAATTTTTAACTATCACAATCTTCATGTATGGGCTTTAGAAAATCCTAAAGCAATTGATCAAAGAAGGCATCAACAACAGTTTAGTTGTACTGTATGGGCGGGTATTATTGGTAACGAACCATATTTCTTTGAAGAGAAATTAAATGGTCAGAATTATACGATTTCTTAGAGAAGAATTAGGCCACCTTCTTGAAAACGTCCCTTTAATAATACGACAAAACATGTGGTTCATGCATGATGGTGCACCTACGCATTTTAGCCGTGTTGCCAGAAATTATTTGAATGGAAATTATGGTCAGAGATGGATAGGGCGTGGAGGTCCGGTTGCCTGGCCCCCAAGATCACCAAACATGAATCCACTTGATTTTTATCTATGGGGTCATGTCAAATCAATTGTTTACAGAAATGCACCCAATAATATTGCTGACTTAAGACAAAGAATAATTCATGGATTTGAAGAAATAAGGAGGTATCCAAATTTTCAAAGAGTTCAGAATTTCTTTGATAGAAGAACAAGGGCCTGCATTCGTGCTGAAGGTGGTCATTTTGAACACCTTATTTAATTCGATTTAAATATCTGTTCATGATTACTTTAAAAATAATGTAATCGTATTAACAAATATTGAAAAATTGAAAAAAATTAAAAAAATTTAAAAAAAATTAAAAAATAAAAATTAAATAAAAATAACAAATAGAAATAAAAAAATAAAAATTTTTAATTTAAGAAATAATTAAGAAAGAGGGCCAAGCGGATTCTAAATTATGATTTTTGAACATAAAAGTGGCTATAACTCGGAAACGGCTCATTTCCGGATTATGTTTGTATGAACTTTTTTGCTTGTTTTTGGGTCCCGAGTCACCTCCCAAAGTGGAGTAGGCGATTTTTCGGACACCCTGTATATATATATATATATATATATATATATATATATATATATATATAAGTTACATAATAAATAAATAATTAAAATGTGCGATTCATCCAAGAAAAAATGTAAGGAAAGCTTTGTAGAAGCTTGGCTTACAGATGATCGATATAAGACTTGGATAGATCGGATGATCGATATAAGACTGAAAGTTCCGTTTGATGAAAATTCTTTTCATTGCACTATATGCAATAAAGATTTTTCTTGTAATACGCGCATTTCAAGACATGCGGATTCTGCTTGTCACAAAAATAATGTTAAAGAAAACACTTCTTTTGTAGCAAATAATGATAATATAAATTTAAAGAAAAATACTTATGAAACACATAAATTTCGACAGCAATGGTTAGATATTGAGCAGTTTCAACCATGGTTACGCGAAATATCACATGATGAAAAATTATGTTTTTGGTCTTACTGTGATAAATCTTTCATAGCTAATTTATCTCATATTTATCGTCATGCAGAATCCGTTACGCATTGTACAATTACTAGACCAAAAAATCTAGAAAGGAAAGAAACTAACGAAGATGTTAGTGTAACTGATAAGTCACTTCTGTCGTTTGATAATTAAAAGAAAATAGCAGAAATTAAATTTGCTGCATTTGTTGCTGAAAAAAACGTTTCGTATCAAACTGCAGAAGAAAATTTCGCATTGTTCAAAAATATAGGCAATGACTCTAAAATATTGCAAAGCATAAGTATGAGTCGAACAAAATGCCAAAAAATTATATCAAACGTGTTATGTCCGGTTGAAATAAAAACGGATCGTCTAGACAAAATTATTAAAAATAATAAATTTTCTATTTTTGTTGATAAAACCTCAGACATTTCTAATCAGAAATGAATGACGTTCATTGCCCGATATGTTGATCCTACATTAGATGTCCGCTCACAATTAGTCAAATTAATTGATACTGATGCAAGAAATAGTAGCGCGGATAAATTATTTGAGGCATTTGTTAATGAAATGTTAAAACTACAAATTCCATTTTTAAATATTATTACTTTGTCATGTGACAATGCGTCCGTCATGACGGGCAAATATTCATTATTTAAGGAAAAGTTCGAAGAAAAATGTAAAAATTTATTAACATTACCATGCCCATGCCATTCCGTTACGTTAATTGCACATACTGCATGTGATAAAATTCCAAATAATTGTGAGGAATTTGTAAAAAAAATTACAAAATATATTAACAATAGTCCCAAACGATTTGCAATTTTCCAAGAATTTAGTAAATGCTTTCAAGAAAGAAATCGCAAAATTTAAAATATATTTTCAATTTTTTTAACTCTTTCAACGCATTTTTTCAAAGTGTGGAAACAAGAATTCAATTCTTGCAACCAAAATCACTTCAGTTCCTAACGATAATTAGTGAACATTTTATAAAACCAGAATTTTTAACAAATATTTTAAATAGTAGTAACTTTGACTTTTCTAATAAAGAAAATCTAAAATCTTTAAATGAAATAAACTTAGGACCTGAATGTGAGAAATATCTGAATCAATTAGTTATACAAGAACATGTAGAAATAGTTGCAAATACAAGAGGTAATTGTTTACAATTTTACATAACGACTGTTCAAGATATTTGTAAA
Organism: Tetramorium bicarinatum; assembly: GCA_928718305.1. Taxonomy (NCBI): domain Eukaryota; kingdom Metazoa; phylum Arthropoda; class Insecta; order Hymenoptera; family Formicidae; genus Tetramorium; species Tetramorium bicarinatum. Next base: position 10,464,389 of record OV788326.1, read on the forward strand.
AGATTACCTATTACAGATCAATTTTTATCAAAATTAAAAGTTTTTGAAATGGAAACAGCTTTACGCGATATTAATAGAGAAACTTCATTTAATGATGTTTCTTTTGTTGCTTAAATCTTTAGCGGGTTTGACGACAATGGTTTAAAAAAAGAATGGTTCTCTTTATATCAAGAATTAACAGAAAGTGAAACGATCTTTCAATACTAAATTTTGATGAAATGTGGAAACAAATTTTCCAACGTACTCATCAATATCCCAATTTGAAGTTTCTTTTAAATGCTATCAGATCGCTGCCAAATTCGAATGCTGATGCAGAAAGAGTCTTTTCCTTTTTACCAAATTTAAAAACAAAAAAACGAAATGCACTTTTGGCTACAAGTATCAATGCTTCTTGCTTGATTATATCAGCATTAAAAGTGAGAGGGGAAACTGCAACAGACATAAAAGTTACAAGCATTTCTCTTTAATGTCAACGGACAATTTATATTCTGCATGTCCCGAAAAACGAAAAAGTCATTTAACACTATATACTGCAGATGATAATGAAATAACTAATCCTTCCATATCTAATGTGTAATAGACTATAACAATGTTTAAAATTTATTTTGTGTTAAAGTAGCTGTCGGGCGCATTACAAGTGCTGGACATCACATCTATAAAAAATAAACATGTTAAAATAGCTGTCGGATACATTACAAGTACTGAACATCACATCTATAAAAAATAGACATGTTAAAATAGCTGTCGGACACATAGTTGGACATTCAGCTGTCGGGCACATTATTACAAGTGCTGGACATCACATTTATAAAAAATAGATATGTTAAAATAGCTGTCGAACACATTGTTAGACATTTATAAAGAATGTGGTATAATAAGGCTACAGGCGAAGGTCCACATAAAAAACCTAACGCGCTATTAGTGGCACCTCCTGAGTAGTGTGGAAGACCACGTAATAATTAATATTTAATTTAAAAATAATTAAAATATAATTAATTTAAATTAATATTTAATAATTATACCTAATACTTAATATTGATTAATTAATATTGTTAATATTTAATGGTTAATAATTAATACTTCAAGAAGTATATTACAATTTCAATAATATTTATTTACAAAGAATATATAACATTGATATTATGTAACGAAACATTACTATGGGAGCCGCGTCGTTGCGCCCCACCTCGCGCAGTCTCCCCCCGCCGCTTCTCCAACCCCGCACTACCGACCTACCGGTATAAAATACGGCCCGCAAGCCGTAGAGAGTGAGATCTTCCCGGATCGACGAGCTGAGTCGATCTGCTACCCCGAGACGTATTGAGTCTCGACTCCTGGTGCAAGTGCGAGCTGAGCACGACCACCTAACCTCACGACGTGAGTTGAGCGTTTCCCGCACCGACCGATCCTAGACACACGCACCGCGAGTTGAGCGGTAACCCACCCGGGCCGTCTGCGAGATGAGCAACGGCTCCGGTATCCCTAGGGCCACGAGTTGAGAGGCCTACGCCGCCGCCGTCACGAGCACGAGATGAGTGCTATGATAGCTTCCAGACGACACAGCTGATCGCGACACAGTTGATCGTGACGCGCGTCGTAACTGATTCGCGCTACACAACGCAACCGATCCGTGGCACCGACACCTACCACGCGCCTACTCTCTTAAGCCGCGTTCGTCTTAGACATCGGCGCACCCGATTGGTGCTCCGCCGCTACCGTGCAATTTCGCCTTGCGACGTCCGCGAGCGTAGAAATAAGTAGAGAATAAATTAATATAGAGATAAGTAACACTGTAAATATCCATATACCTAAGACTTAAGAATAAAACCATACATTATATATATTGAATACCCCAGGCTTCTCATTCGCTAAGCATCCGCCGCCCGGACCTTGGATTCCCGCGAGCTATCCGTTCCAATCAATTTAAAATCCAACGTCACAATTATAATATAAAATGTCAATATTATGCATTTGTATTATCGATGGCAAAATTAAATGCAGAACTAGATAAATATTATTGATAAAATCTATTACACAGAAAACTTCTTTTTTATACTTCGGTTAAAAAGTGATTATCTATTTGACAAACGAAAAGTTTTAATTTCTTTAATTATGTCCATTTGATACGTGCGAGCTAATTAGTTATTATCGCTTGACTTACTTGATGATGCATTAATTACATTAAATACATTAATATGCTGATCTTTCTCCTTCAGGTCGGGATATTATATTTTTTTATCTATTATTACGCAAAAAGTGTTTCCTATATTTCTTTGAGTAGTGTGTATAACATTGATATTGTAATATAAAAAAAAATCAATATTATGCATTAGTATTATGAGTATTAAATGAGTTGACGACAAAAAAAGAAACTTTAAAAATTTTTAAGAACATAATTATATATATATATTATTTCTTTATTATTTTTCTTCTTTATTCTTTATTATTTCTTTATTATTTTTTATTTTATACATAAGTAGAAAAAATTACATTTTATAGGGGGGAGGGGGGCGCTGTGCGCTGGCTTCGGCTGCATACGCGTCTTGCTCGCTAATAAAGTCTCCTAAACTATCTTATTCTTGTGAGTGCTAGGGAGGGCTATTTTTTGAACTGCTCGTTGTATCAAGGGCTTTAAGGGGATGCTGGATACCGACATTACAGCTCATTTCGCTAATGAGCAAGATATCATCGAATTGGCTTTACGGATTAAAAAAGCCTTTGACACGTATAAAGTACGAACGAAAACGTGGGGTGCCGTGCCCAATTGAAGACCGAAAAAGGCATAAAATTAAATCATTATATTAATTATCTATTGTGAACAGTACCTTTTGCACTCTTGAGCGGTCAACACACAGAAACATTCATTCATATAAAGGTTATATGAGGTTAGACACATAAACCGAGTCACGGCACCCCACGGACAGGAATAACGAACACTGTGGTAGCGATAAAAATACAAACAAATGTCTAATAAAAAAGATATCTTGACGAGATCACTTTATTCACATGCACCTACGTAGTGTACATGTGGAGCGGTCAGCAGACCAGTGATTACATATATACATAGGTCGACGATAGTTCCGGAATTTTTTAGAAGATGGCATTGGCGTGTCGGTGTGATACTTCCTTGTGTTAGTAACTTAGCACAAGGAAGATTCACACGTATACACTACTACACACAACCCGAGTGCGTGAGGATACGCGCGTAGTCAAAACACGCGACGTAAACGGAAAGAAGTTGACCGAACTGTCAAAGCGCGCGAATGCCTGTTCGCTCCGTGTATTTTGGAGTGTATTCGTACCGTATTTCATGACAAACGACGAGACGGACAATGTCGTGACAATTAGTGATAGTCGTGATAATTAGAGTAGCCCTGAGGGCAGTCCCGAGCGCGTCGGCCACCACGCGAGGAAGCAGCGCTAGCAGAACGAGATCATAAAGTCGAGCAGCGTGGAGGACCGGCTGCTGATGAACAGATCGGACGAGGAGTCGACGTGGCGCAGCCGCAACGACTCGGACTCGAGCGAGGGCCGGTTCTCGAAGAACTCCGAGTCCGAGAGCCGGTCCTCGATACCGCGCTCCAGCTCGAGCGGTTCTCCATGCGGGCCAACTATGACTCGTCGGACTTCTCGCGCGCCAACTCCACGTCGAACGAGCGCTTCCACTCGGACTTCTCGATCGCGGTGGCGAGCCTTTAGAATCGTGAAATAATTTCAAAGATTCTCAGTCCCGATTTCTAATGGTATGTACAATCAAAATCAGAAGCGTCTATTTTGACGGTACTGAGTATATAAAATTGATATATATAAAATTGCATGATTATATGTATATTACATATAAAAATCAGAAGCGTCTATTTTGACGATACTGAGTATATAAAATTGCATGATTATTTGTATATTACATATAAAAATCAGAAACGTCTATTTTGACGATACTGAGTATATAAAATTGATATATATAAAATTGCATGATTATATGTATATTACATATAAAAATCAGAAGCGTCTATTTTGACGATACTGAGTATATAAAATTGCATGATTATTTGTATATTACATATAAAAATCAGAAACGTCTATTTTGACGATACTGAGTATATAAAATTGATATATATATATATATATGCATGATTATATGTATATTACATATTAAAATCAGAAGCGTCTATTTTGACGATACTGAGTATGTAAAATTGCATGATTATTTGTATATTACATATAAAAATCAGAAGCGTCTATTTTGACGATACTGAGTATATAAAATTGATATATATAAAATTGCATGATTATATGTATATTACATATAAAAATCAGAAGCGTCTATTTTGACGATACTGAGTATATAAAATTAAAATATAAACTGCATGATTATATATTATATATAAAAGTCAGAGGCGTCTGTGATATGACGATACTGATGTTAATAAAAATCAGAAGCATCTCGTTTTTAGGATGGTACTGGTTATTACAATTATTTATAAATTTGATTCAGAGAGACGAGAAAAATTTATTTGTTGCGTTCTCACGGGAATGAATGTTGGAGGGGCCCATTCACTGTTCCCAATATTCAAAATCATAAAATAATATGATTTTATATAATACTATAATTTTAGTCACACTTCAAGACAAAACTAGTATTATACAAGTCATATAGTACAAATTACTGAATATATTTCTTTCATAAAATATAATAAAGTCGTTATATTATTATATGTATTAAAATCGTACGCGACTTTAATATTTATTAAAATATTATCAGGATGAGGGGCCCACAATTTGTAGGGCGGCCCTGCAGTGCCTGGTAAAAGGAAATTCGGACGCTCTAGCCGTCTCAGAACATCGAGAATCTTGGCAACATCGAGATTCTTGGTAACAATGAGAGGAAAAGGACGAAAGATTATATATCTATCCTGCTCGTATCGTAAACAATCGAGGCGGCAACATTGCACGCACAAGCGCGCAATGTATACATGCTTGAGCTAGGATCGATAATATAGGAAATTTTTATACCATATTCTAGATTATCGACCCTGATCAAGTTTGGCCGTCACTCCAGCATCCCCTTAATCTGACTATTATTTTGTGCTCGGCCCTGTTTGGTCTTTCTGTCAACTGATTGATGAAGTGCTGGAGTATCTCATTAGAGGTTGGAATTCCCTCTTTCCAAACTACTACTATTAATACACATCATGAGCTCGTCATCGCCGTCATCTAATCCATTCGCTCCTGATTCCTTGGAGGTCCGTCCGCTCGAGTCGCCTTATTTACGTTCTGCTGTACTGACGCCTTCTTATCGAACATCGGCCTTCGTTTCGGCTAATGTCTCTGCCAATTCATCAGGAGAGCCTTCGGCTTTTTGTACTCCGTTATCGTCACAGGGCACCGTGGGCTCGGCTCCTGCGAAAAGGCGAGGAAGACCGCCAAACGTGGAGAGATTGCAAAGGCCGAGATCTGAGTCCCTTGGCTCTATTGTCGACCTTCTGACGCGTAAGCGAACGAAGGACGACGAAGAGCGTTGTTTTCAGGCCTTGTTCAACAGATCCGCAGGGCTCTCACCTCCGGTAAAGAAATTTGTTACGACCTCCTCACCGTCCATGACGGACACTGAGAGTCCTGATGAGGTACCGATGGACAATCAAGACGGTGGACCTCCGCCGAGTGATTCGATCCTAATTGCAATCAAAGAATTAAGGAAAGAAAACAGGGCAGCTGCAAAAGTTCAATTAGACTCTTTTAAGGCTGAGTTTGTCAAACATGATGCAAAACTCAATGACTTTATTGAGTCAAATAACACCAGGCTTAAGGTTGTTGAGGATCGGTTGGCGTCTCTCCTTTCTCTCGAGATGTTTCAGCGTATTGAAGGGTTGCAATTTTGGAGGAATCGTCGCCCAGGCCGTCGTCGTCACACGCTGAGGAGGTAAATAGATTGAATTTTATCTTACGGAGAAATAATATTGTTATCGCTAGTCTGAATCTGGACTCCGATTCTCCGTTCCAAGAAGTTGTCGATTTTCTCCTGGATCGCTTTCAATTGGCGGACTGTGTGGAAGATGTTCGTTGGCTTACGAAGGACTGCTCCAAAATTCTGGTAAGATTTAAAAGCGCAGTTTCCAAGAAGCTGTTGTTCAAAAGGAAAAAATGCTTGGCCGGATCGAACATTCACATCAACCATGACGAGTCAAAGGAAAGGAGCATCCCAGATGCGCACAGAATAAATCGGACACAGTAGGTTGAATGAATCGGACACAATGTCGATCGGACACAGTGCGATCGGACACAGTCTCGATCGGACACAGTGTCCACGATTCGACACCGCTCTATTCAACACCGCACGATTCGACACGCGTAAGGACCATGCCAGGTGACTCCTGTCAACCAGGATGTTCGGGTCGCGAAAATTGCAAAACAGAGGTGCGCCACGAGAATTAACGGGTTCGGCGGCATCGGGGTACGCGTAGGGACCGTGCCAGGCGTTTCCCCTCAACCGGGGTGCCCAGGTCACGAAGATCACAACACAGAGGTGCGCCACGAGAACCAACGGGTTCGGCAGCATTGGGGCATGCGTATGAACCGTGCCAGGCGACCCCCGTCAACCGGGGTGTCCGGGTCGCGAAGATCACGACACAGAGGTGCGCCTACTTCTCCTACGGAGGTGAACGATTGGAAACTGTGAGCTCTTATACTTATTTGGGAATTCCTTTTTCCTCTTCTTCCCTTGGTTATCTTTCCGCCGTAAATGCAGTCTCTAAGGGTAAGAGTGCCATCGATGCAATTCTATCCACACTAGCTAGAATTAAAGCGGATTCGTGGGTTAGCATCAATGCAATCTTCAACTCCATGATTTTCCCTGTTACTTTGTACACCGCCCATATCTAGGGCTTGCATTATCTCAACAAACTTGATATCACCCAAAACTATTTTTATAAACGTCTTTTGCAACTCCCTCAATGTACCGCCAGTGCCGCTTTGCGTCTGGAGTTGAATTTAGTCAAAACTTCGTATCTTGTGTTGAAGCGTGCGATTAATTGGCTAATTAAAATCCTTAAAATGGACAATAGTAGATTGCCTAAGATTTGCTTTCTACGTCAAGCTTCGCTTGCCACCTCCCTGCTGAGCTCCTCTCGGTATAGGGACAATATTAAATACAACTGGTTTTTGCAACTTAAAGAACTATTGGCCGTTTTTAATCACGACGAACACTTACTAAATTTAGACCTAGAGCACTGGATTGGCATTAAATATAACTTACTCTCCAACTACAGACTTTGGCTAAAATCAGCTGATCTTCAAGCTTATAACTCTTCCGCTTCGAGGCTTGTCATTATTCCTCGCGGTTTAAACGAGTCCTTGTTCAATTTTTACCCAAAGCGTAGCCCCTTCTTCTTGGCGAAATGTAGAGGTCAATTAAGGCTAAGCTCCATCCATTCTTGCAAAGTTACGTTTAATGGTATCTCTTATAGTCTTTGTCCGGGTGAAATTTATAAACTTTGTAATCTAAACGTTTCTGAATCCTTGTCTTATTTTCTGCTTCGTTGTCCAATTTATTGTTCATTAAGAGACATTTTTCTTGCACCTCTAATTCGAGTTAATGAATCGACGACACGAACGTAACTCTATTGTTATCGTATCTTGAGATCTCCCGTTGCAAGGCGTTATACTTTTATGTAAGCGAAGCGTTAAAATTAAGAGCTAGTCTGCTTAAAGATGCAGTCCCATTAAGCACGGATCGGACACGGATCGGAATGACGGATCGGATTTGTCACTAGAATTGAGCGATCCGTTGCGGTTCCGTTCCGTAAAAACTTCCTCTACGAGTCCCATGTAGCAAAAACGGAACGGAATCTCGCATTGGTCACAAGTTAATGTGCTTAATTTGTTGATATTTCGTTATTTTGATGCGACTAAAGTAATAATATACATAATTTGTGCAATTATTTTGCTAATAACATAGTTATAAGTACTCTGAAGTACTAAATTGTAAGAGTAAAATATATTTTGTAACCAAGATTACCAGGATTTCCGTTCCGTTTTTACTACATGGGACTTATAGAGGAAATTTTTACGGAACGGAACAGGAACGGATCGCTCAATTCTAATGAGAAATCCGATCCGTCATTCCGATCCGTGCTTAATGGGACTGCACCCTAACATGTACTTTACTTTGCCTCGATTTAGTTACCTTTTATACTACTTTTGTCGTTGCTCATTCAAACTTATTGTTTTTTTTTTCCATTCCTCTATCTAGTTTATTTTTATTCTTACGCATATATATATATATATATATATATATATATATATATATATATTAGACTGTTTCAAAAAAATCGATAAATTTTTTTTTTAATTATATCGAAAATATTGTTGAAAATGGTGAAAAAAAATACTGTGAAAGTTAGAGCTCTTAATATTAATATTAAGAGGTGCCGCATTGTAAATTTAAATTTCCCATTTAAATAACATGGGAACAACGTTCTCTTGGACTTTGGAATTTTGTAACTCACGTTAGGGAAAATATTTTGAAATGATCAAAACATACTCTTGTAGAAAATTTAACGCTCTACAAAAAAGGTCTCTTACAATTTTTTGATATATTTATTTTTTCAAAAGTTATTTAACGTTAAAGTTGGATTGATATTAAATTTTTGCATTTTTCTAATTTTCCGACGCAACCATCAACTTTATAAGAAAATTTCATAGGACATTTTTTGTAGAGCATTTAATTTCCTATAACTTATCTTTCAAAAAGTTTTTGATATTTTTTACAGATCGTAAGTTATTTGCAAAAAACTAAAAAAATTTTAATAAAGTTGTCATTTTACTGCTTAAAATTAATCATAATACTTAAATAAATAGATTTTCAACCTAAAAATTGATTGTTTATTATAATTTAATCAATAACTGAAAAAGTATTTGTTTTTTTTTTAACAAATAATGCCGATTTATATATATTATTAATATATATGAAATGTTTTTATTTGCGTTTGAGAATTGGTCGTCTTGACCTTGAAATGATTTCCAAGAATCAAATAATATAAATGGAGAGGGGGAACACCTGACCAAGTTCTGCCAGAACAAACCAAGTTGCATCCTATGCAAAGAGGCCAACCGTCCCCACAGATGGGGGTCCATAAGATGGGAGGCACGGCATATAAGGCCCTAAGGACGAGTGGCAGACAAAGTGCCGGAGTAGAGAAGGATGCGGGGAAGGCAGTGACCACCCCGATGGAAGTGGAGGAGATAAATGCCCCTACAAACTTAGAGAGGATGGAGATTGAGACACCCCCAGTGTCAACTAACCAACCTCTTCTGGAGCAAAGAGTTCCACGCGACAGGAAAGGAGTGAGGACACCTACAAAAGAGTCACGTTCACCCCACTAGACGGTGCACGCCTGGTGTAGGTGAATTTGAATCACGCTCGCCGAGCTCAGGATTTGCTCATGCAGTTCATGGACGAGCGTAATTCCAGTGTGGCGTTAATCTCGGAGCTATTCCCGCTGGGGACTCTCTATGGATGGGTAGTGCGAACGGCACGGCGGTTATAACATGGAGGCGCGCCAGGGCTCCTCGGCCATGTGTCTGGACTTTCGGTGGCGACTGGTACTGGCTGTTCGATGGGGGGAGGTGCACCTAGTTAGTGTGTACCTCTCACCCAAATTAACAATAGCGGAGGTCGAAAATGAACTGGACCGGATGACGAGAGACATCAGATCACTGGGCAACATACCGGTGATAATAGCTGGTGACTTCAATGCCCATACCACGCTATGGGAATCGAGAATGACCAACGCAAGGGGCCAATTGATCGTGGACTGGGCCGCGACCAATGGCCTTTTCTGTGTGAACTGTGGCAACGAAAGCACGTGTGTGCGCACCCAGGGGGAGTCTATAGTGGATCT
>OV788326.1:10474787-10505430 GCA_928718305.1 Tetramorium bicarinatum
TCCCGGAATTCTCGAGATGCGCTAGTCGCTCAGGGAGAAGTCCGCGCCCTACGCCTCGTCCCGTATGTCCGCTCCGACTCTCACTCTCCTCCGTTCTCCTGCCCTGCCTCCGCCCTGCCCTTGTTCCGCTGCTCACGCTGCTCCTCCGCTCGTCCTCTCCATCACAATTTCCAATTCTAATCACGCGAACCACCACTCCAGTCGCTTTTTTAATCTTCCTGTCGAATCGAAAAATCATAAGTCTGTGAATTTAATTCCGCGAGCGGAACCACAAAACAAACGTGCGGATTACGCGCCGCAACGCGACCAAATTACGCTAAATAAAGGGACTCGCCGCGCTCCCGCCCCGCGGAAGCGACTCCAATCCCTTGCCGGACCCTGCTCGGTCAGGCGAACCCTTGTGACGGACCCTGTCACGTCACAATATATATATATATATATATATATATATATATATATATATATATATATATATATATATATATATATATATATATTTACTCACATTCTTTATAGTTTTAGAAGTATACGTTAAAACTAACTTTATGGACTTGCATGATAAAATCCAAAATAAAATAATTGGCTTCGGCTCCATCACAGATGGTATTTATAAATTAGAAGTCCATATTATTCATTTTTCGTATGATGAATATTGGAAAATGAGAATTAATAAAGGTGATAAAATTCAAATTGTTGGAACGACACAAATAACAAGTAATGAACATTTATAATAAAAAATAATCTTTAATGTTTTAAAATTTGTAACTTTAAAAGTTTAATTAACTATATTGTTATCAATTTATAGTGAATCCAGTTTTTCTACAAGTTAACAATTTAAACAATATTAAAAAAGTAAAAGGTCGTATGGAACTAAATTTATTATTAAAAGGAGTAAAGATATCTTAAAAGAAGAAAGCAGAAGAAGATTTGCAAGAAGTAATTTGATAAATTGAATAATAATAATATGAAAATATTATTATTATTCAATTTATTTATAAATATAATAACATTAGTAAAAATAATTTTAATTAAAAACAAAGTTAATTTCATCCTCACAAAAATCATAGAACTTTTGTCTTAAATATTTTACTTAAATGGACTCACAACAATTTAATATATTTCTTTCAGATTGAAAAAAAAGGAACTCAATTTAAATGGATTTAATAAACGCATTTAAATGAAAATTTATATGTTATACTACATCATGTTATGTTGTGTTATTTTATATTATGTTATTTTATGTTATGTTATATCCAATAAAAATAAAGATATTCACGGATGTGCCATCTTAAATGTCAAATTCAATTTCAACAGTGATACAGTTTTAATTAACAAATATAATATTAATAATTATATAATATTTTTTTTATTTTTCTTTTAAATAACATCACTACCGTAACAAAGATACAATTTTAATTATTAAATATAATATTAATAATTACATAATATTTTTAGACTTCCGTTTCCGGTGGTGAGAGCGAGTGTTGTGTGTGTGACAAGGAGTGTGTGTGAGAGCGTGTAGGGAAGAAAAGAGAGAAAGGGTAAAGGCACAGAGAGGTGGAGTGGATAGCGGAGGGTCAAGTAAAGTAGAGAGAGTGGGGGAGTAGAGCAGCAGTAAGGGAGGAGCAAGGTAGAAGAGAAATTAGACAGGCGGAAAGGTAGGTTAGGAGCGGCGGGAAGGAGCATAGAGTAGCGTGTAGCGAAGACGGCAGAGCGGACAGAGTAGAAGAAGGTGTAGAAAGTACGGGAGGGTGAGAAAGTGTAGTAAAGAGGCAAGTAAGCAAGAAGGTGACAGGATGATGGACGAGAGAGCTGTAAAGGGGAAGGAAATAGAAGGGAAAGAGGAAGAGGGGAAGGAAGAAGGCAGGAAAAAGGTAGGGAGGCCAACAAAAATGGAAAAAATGATAAGAGAGAGATCGAATAGTCTGCCAATAGTAGAATTTATGAAAAGAGGAGAGAAAAGAAAAGGGATGCAGGAGGAGGAGAGAGAGGAGGAGGAGTAGTTAGAAGCTTTTAAGAAAAGCGCGAGAGTGGCAAGATCACCGGTAGAGACGGAGGAGGGGAGATGGAAAGAAATGATAAGAGAGATGAGAACGGGCTTTAGTGAAATAATGAGAGAAATGAAAGTATTGAGAGAAGAGAGAGAGAGGAGATGAAGAAATGGATGGAAGAAATGAGAAAAGAATGGGAGAAGGAGAAAGAAGGCTTGGAAAGAAGGTTGAGCGAAATGGAAAAAAGCTGGAGGCGTGGGAAGGAAGAGAAAAGGGAAAAGGTAAAAGAGAGAGGGAAAGAGGAGAGGTAGAGAAGGAGATGGGAGGAAAATGGGAGGAAATAGATGGAAGAATGAGGAGATTAGAGATGGAGGGAGAACTGAAAAAGAGAGAAGAGAAGAAAAGGAACGTGATAATAAGAGGAGTGGAAGCAAAGAAAGAAGGAGAAGAAGGATTGAAAGAGGAGGTGAAGGAGATAATAAAAGAGACGGGAGCAAGAGTGGAGATAGAGGCGATAAGGAGGATAGGAAGGAAGAACGGAGAAGGGAGAGAAATGGTGTGGATAAGGTTTGGGAGTATAGAAGAGAAAATAGAGGTGATGAAAGGAAAGAGAAGGCTAAAAGATAGAAAAGAGTGGATAACGGACGATTTGACAGAAAAAGAGAGAAGAATAGAATGGACGATAAGAAGAGAAGCGGAAAGGAAAAGGAGAGAAGGGAAGAGAGTAAGAGTGGGGTATATGAAGATGTGGGTAGAAGGAAGTTTGTGGATGTGGACGAGGGAAGAGAAGGATGGAGGACGAGTGATGGAGGAGAGGTGAGGGAAAGAGAAAGAGAGGAAAGGGTGGTAGGAGGGGAAAGAATGGAAAAGGTTTTCGCCTAAGGGAACCTGGCGAGGAGGAGAAGAAAAGGAAGAAGAGAGATAAAAATAAGAGGAAGGGGAAGAGGAAGGAGAGGAGGAAAGAAGAGGAGGAATATAAAATAGGATTCTGGAATGTGGCAGGATTGGAAAACAAAGATAAAGAGTTCTGGGAGAAACTGGGAGAGTGGGATGTGATAATTTTAAGTGAAACGTGGATACAGGAGAAAGGGTGGGAGAGAATAAAGAGAAGAATGCCAAAAGGTTTTGTGTGGGAAGTGCAGGAAGCGGGAAGGAAGAATAAGAAAGGAAGAGCGATAGGAGGAATGGTGATGGGAAGGAAAGAAGGGATGGAGGTGAGAGGAGAGAAAGAGGGAAGGAGGAGGAGAGAGGAGGGAATAATGATGGAAGAAGTGAATCTAGGAGGAAGATGGTGGAGGATAATAGGAGTGTACGTAAACAAGGATATAGATCAGAAGATGGAGAAATTAAGAGAATGGATGGAAAATGAGGAGGAAGGGGTGAGAGTATTAATAGGAGGAGATTTTAATGCGAGAACGGGAAGAGAAGGTGGAAGAGTGGGAGAGAGAAATGAGGAAAAGATGGAGAAGGAGGGAAGGAGGTCGAGAGACAGGAAGATGAATGGGGACGGCAGAAAATTGTGTGGTGTTTTAGAGGAGCTGGGATGGTCGATAATGAACGGAAATATAGAAGGTGATGAAGAGGGAGAGTGGACATACACAGGAGGGAAGAACGGAACGGTCATTGATTATGTATTAGGAAATGAGGAGACAAGAGAAGGAGTGAGAAGGATGAAGGTGGAGGAAAGGATTGACTCAGATCACCAACCGTTAACGGTGTGGATAGAAGGAAGAGAGAGGAGAGATGAAAGGAAAGAATGGAAGAGGAAAAAAGGAGGAAAAGGAGTATGGACGGAGGAGGGAAGGAAAAGATTCGAGGAATATTTTGGGAGGAAAGAAGAGGAAGTGAGAGGAGGAGAAGAGGAATGGAAAAGGCTAAAGGAGAGAGTGGAGGTGGTGATGAGGAGAGTGGAAAAAGAGTTGAAGGGAAAGAAGAAAAAAGGATGGTAGGATGAAGAATGCAGAGAGAAAAAAGGAGAGGTGAAAGAGGAACTAAAAAGATGGAAAAGGCAAGGAGAGGATGGAGAGAAGTATAGAGAAGCGAAGAGAGAATACAGAATAATGTGTGAGAAGAAGAAAAGAGAGGAGGGAGAAAGATGGGAGAGAGAAATGGAAAAAGTGAAAACAGAGAGACAGGTGTGGAAGGTGGTGAGAGGAGAGAGAAAGAGAAGGAGGGGAGGGGGATAGGGCAGGGAATAGAGATGGAAGAATGGGAAAGGTATTTCAAGGAATTGCTGGGAGGTGTGAACTGGAGGATAAGAAGAGAAAGAGAAGTGGTAGAAAGAGAGGAGGCAGAGGAGGAGGAGATAAGCAAGGAAGAAATGGAGAGGGCTATAAGGAAATTGAAGGAAGGAAAGGCGGCCGGGGAAGATGGTATAGGAAATGAAGTGTGGAAGTATGGAGGAAAGGAGGTGAGAGAGTGGTTGTGGCAGATATGTAATAGAGTCTGGAAAGGAGAGGGATGGCCAGAGGATTGGAGAGAAGGAGTGGTAGTGCCGATTTTGAAGAAAGGGAAAGGGGGGAGGGTAGAGGACTATAGAGGAGTAACGCTGACGCAAACGGCATATAAGGTGTACGCAGCAATATTGGCGGAGAGACTGAAAGAGGAGATAGGGAGGAAAGGAATATTGCCACCGAGCCAAGCGGAATTCAGAAAAGGGAAGGGAACAATAGACCAAATCTATGTAATAAACTACTTGATAAACAGGAGGGTGACGGAAGGGAGGAGAAAAATGGTAGCCACGTTCATAGACATGAAGGCGGCGTTTGACTCGGTGGACAGGGGAATTCTGATAGAGAGTATGAGAAAAAGGGGAGTGAGGGAAGGGCTGGCGAGATGCGAGGAGGTGTTGGAGGAGACAGTGAGCAGGGTGAGAGTAGGAGAGAAAGAAGGAGGAAGATTTTGGACAGAGAGGGGAGTGAGACAGGGGTGTCCCTTGAGCCCCTGTTTATTCACTCTGCTGATAGCGGACATGGACGAGGCGTTGGAGGAGGAGGGATGGGGAGGAATGAAGGTAAAAGGAAGGAAAATTTATTCATTGGCGTATGCGGATGATGTGGTGGTTCTGGCGGAGGAGGAGAATGGGATGCAGAGAATGTTAAAAGGATTGGAGAGGTATGTGGATAAAAAAGGCCTGGAGGTAAATGTGGAAAAAACGAAGGTGATGAGATGCAGAAGGGGAGGGGGAAGATGGAAAAAGATAGAGTGGAAATGGAAAGGAAAAAAGATAGAAGAAGTGAAGAAATTTAATTATTTAGGATATATGCTGATGGCAAATGGAGGACAGAGAGAACATATAAAAGAAAGAGTGAGGAAGGGAGCGGTGGTGATGAGAGAGGTCTGGGGGATAGGAAAAAGAAGATTTGGAAAAGACTGGGCAAGAAGGATGTGGCTGTTTGACAGGCTGGTGTGGACAGTGATGGGGTACGGAGTAGAGATATGGGGGTGGAAAGAGAGGGAAGAAATGGAGAAAGTGCAGGATAGATTCCTAAAATGGATAGCAGGAGTGGGAAGGAGTACGCCAAGCTATCTATTAAGGGAAGAATTTCAAAGAGAGAAACTGAGGGGAAGGGCGGGTTTAAGAGCATGGGGATACGAGAGAAGATTAGGGGAGGGAAAAGGAGGGGAACTGGCCAGGCTATGTTGGGAGGAGTTGAGAGAAAGAGCAAAGGAAGGATCAGCAGTGGGAGAATGGGAGAAGGAGAGGAAAGAGTACTATGAGAAGAAAGGATGGAGCTTGAAAGTGATAGAAAAGATGAGAGAAGATGGAGAAATGAGAGGAGAAGAGATAGTAAGGAAGGAGAGGAAGATGCAGGAGAGGGAGAGATGGGAAAGGATAAGGGAGTCTAAATTTAATAAATGGTATGGAAGAATGAAAGGAAAAGGAATACCGGAATACCTAAAAGAGGGATGGAAGGAGGAAAGATGGCAGAGGATAGCAAGGCATAGGTTAGGTGACGGGATGAGAGGAAACAGGTATTGGGAGGGAGGGGAGGAGAGAAAATGTAGGAGATGTGGATGGGGGAAACGTGGGAGCATGTGTGGGAAGAATGTACGAGTTGGGGGCAGAAGAGAGGGTGGCAGGAGGCGGTGGAGGAGGTTCTCGGAGAGAGGGGGGAGGGAGAGGAGTGGATGATAAAGTGGGAAGAGATGAGGGAAGGGAGGGAAGAGGAGGAAGGCAGAAGGATGGGAGGAGGTGTGAATGAGGAAGGATTGGAAAGAGAGAAGCATACAACGGAAACGGAGGTCCAAAGGAATGAATGTGAATGTATGGATGGATGTGAGTGTGTGTGTCTCTCTCTCTCGCGGGCGAGCGAATAAATAGACTTAAGTAAATTGTAAGCGGAGCGGAGGTCCGCGTGTACCCCGCAAAGGGAATAAACTATTACTATTTAATACATGTAATTATTTATCAAGTGCTCTTATAAATGGAGTTCGCTTTGCATAGCATTCTTTTTCGAAATTTCCATCTACAAGACGATGAAATTTTGTAATATCGTACATGGTAGCGAAACTGAATATTCTTTCTACTGAGGCTGATGACGGAATTAAAGTGTTGAATGTGATAAGTGCTACTTTCATTATTAAATTTAATAGGTACGAAATTGAATTCCAACGTTCCATAATATTTTTAAAATTTTTCTTTTAAATAAACATCACTTTTAAATAAACATCACTACCGCCACTCAACTCCTGGATTATTGATCAATCAAACTCCTCAATCCTTTTCTAAAAAAGGTATATTAATAGTATTAAATTTATGTGTATCGAAGAGTTGAGGTCTCTTTTCTGCGATTGGTTGTCTCGAACTTTACAGTAACAAAATTATTTATCTGATGAAACAAATACGATTATTTGATTTTTCAAAGAACATTTTTTTATCCATTTGTTTATTTCATTCAAACAACAGTATATTATACGAAATATTATCATTATTAACCAAAAAGTATTGTTTCGTTGTATTATATTTGTAAATGATACATTGAAAAATCAAATAAACGTATGTTTCTTCACATAAACAGTTTAGACTATGTAAGGTATTAATAAATTTTATTAAATCTTTCTTTAAGAAATCTTTCTTTGTGTGTATAAACAATTATTAAATAATGATATAATTTTGTGTATCATAGATATAATCATGCTACCAGTATCATCACTTCTGGACCAAACACCTCCATCGCCCGTATTACCTGCCAGTAAATCTCGGATCTTTTTACAGTTCCGACCTCTCTATCTTTCCATTAAGAGGACCGCCACCAATTCACTATCCTCTGATTTGTTTAGAATAGACAAACAAAATTATTTATATGAAGAAATACAATTATTTCATTTTTCAAAGAACATTTTTTTCTCCGTTGTTTATTTTATTTAAATAACGTTATATTATACGAAATATTATCTTTATTAATCAGAAAAAAGAATTGTTTTATTGTATTGTATTTAAGAAGTGCGCACAACAATTTCTAGTATATATAAATCTAGTATATATAAATTCTACCTATAATCTATAAATTATATATAAATATTAAATTAAAATATGAAAAAAATGTATTATATTTAAGAAACGCACGCAACAACAACTTCTAGTATATATAAATTATATTTATAATCTATAAATTATATATAAATATTAAATTAAAATATTAAAAATTTTTTAATTAAAAATGTGTAAATAATGTTAAATGTTACGTTAGTTTAAACAACGCATTCCGCTCACGCCAGATTCGTAAGATTGACTCTGATTTATTATTATTACTTTGTGATCTAAATATAGCTTTGTGAATGAGAAAATTGTAAATTATAATTCTCTAAGTGGATCATGCAATTTAATTAATGTATTTCCATGACAAAAACGGCAAGAGTAAGTATAAAAGATTTAATTCTATTAACTCTATTTTAATTAAAAGTTTATATTTTTTCTAAATAAAATTTAAACAATATATATAATTTTTGAAAAAAAAACTAAGTGTGAAGAAATATGTAGTAGATTGATGTCTTCGCATAATATAAAAAATAAATGTGAAGATTAATTTAGTTTGAAAATTTTAATCAAATAATTTCTAATATTTTCTTTATTAGTAAATATGTATATGAATCTCGTTACATTTTCCATTAAATATTTTATCTGTGCAATATTTGTAAATATTTGAATCCTTTCTAAAAAAAGGTACATTAACAGTATCATATATCATATATTTATGAATTAAATTCATTAGTTTAGAAAAAAAAACCAAATGAAAAGTCACAGTAACTGTCACGTATCTCACCGACATAATGAAGCAGTCCGCAATGCAAAGTTCGAGACAACCAATCAGCATCGCGGAAAGGAGGCCTCAACGCTTCGATACAAACGAATTTAACACTGTTAAGAGGATGCTGGACTGTTCTTTTTGACCGACAAAGATAAATAATTTTTGCATTCTTGCCAATTTTTTTTGGCTTTACTGAATTAAAAATCCTTTTACAGAATTAAAGTACGCAGTGAAATAAAGTAGAAGTGATAGATTTTACGCTGAAAAAGAGAGAAAAGTTATAAAAACATGCTTATTTACTTACAACATTATGGTTAGAATTGTTGACATGTGAATCCAACAGCTTTATATAAAAATTGAGTAGATTTTAGGCACAAAACAACTGTCATTCCTACTTTTTTGGAATGTCTACTTTAATCCTGTGAAAAAGTTTTTTAATTCTATAAAGCCAAAAAAATTGGCAAGAAATTAAAAATTTCGAGTCACACAGGCCTCAGATTGAAATTTTACAAGTACAAATAAGTAATATTCATAAGTAATAAGTAATATTTTTGCGTGTACTTTAATCCTGCAAAACGATTTTGTATTCTGTAAAGCCAATTTGATAATTAATAATTTAATAGATTAAAATTCCGACCTATATTATCGACCTCGATCAAGTTCGAGCGTCACTCCAGCATCACCTTAACACATCTTTTTTAGAAAGAGAAAGAATATTATTGTTACGTCCTGACCCAGGGAAAGTTTTTTATAATGAGGGAAGCGAAGGAAAGGCTTCCCTAAAGGAGAATGAATGGAGGGGATAGAGGGACGCAACGGATTCCTTGTAATTTCGCCTGGTCGTTATCGTGAGGAAACGGATAGACAGGCGAATCAGGCACATTTATTAAGGCTCCAGCGTTAGGTCAACGTCTCGGGTAGACGCTATGACACCACGCTAGGAACAATGTGCTTGTGGTCCTTATTTTGAGTCAGAGAACTTAATCTCTTTACTCGGGGATAGGACCTATGCGATTCTCGACGAGCGGGAGCGAGGAGAAGTTACGGACGGTCGAAATTAAATGACATATGGATTTTTAGATTAATTACATTTATTATAATTATAAAAAGGAAGATGGTTAGTTGTAAGAATTAACAATATGAGTACATAATTTTAGTCATTTATAAAAAAAAATATAAAAATCATATCTATACAGTGTGATTGCTATACTATGTGTGTGAGTGTGTATGTGTGGGTGAGCGCTCAGGTACGAAAAGGATCACTGGATTTCTTCGAGGGAAACTGTGGAGCGGGGAAACATATTATAGAAATGACGGACGGGAACTACGTAGGGATAAGTGTCATGTGAAAGGAAAACGAAAATTGGGTCATTGGGTGGATGTGTTTGGATATGGTCGCGGAAGGAGGTAAGGTTTACACCGTCGGGAGTTATTGTATAAGGGTCGTCAGGAAGCGGACCATAATGTTGGGGGAAGGATGTTAGTGAATTTATTAATTCCTCGAGGGATAGGCGACGAGGTCTGGAAGGAGGAACGGGGACGCTTTCCACAAATTCTACACTGGATGTAGAATCTGCGGGGGAAGTCGGGCGTGGAGCGTCGAGTGTGGAGGAGGAGGGAGCTTCGAGCGAGATGTCCTCGAGTATCTCGATGCTCGACTCGGAGGGAGTGGGGGTTACGGGCCTGGGCCCCGCGGAAGGAGACAGTGTGGGTGAATATGAAGGAGACGGCCAGGAAGAGTGGGAAAAGGACGAAGACGGAGAATGAGGTGGACTGCTTCGTGGGAAAAAAGAGGGGGACGGAGAGCGAGGGGGACTATTTGCCGCAGAGCAAGAAGGAGACGGAGAACGGGGAGGACTGTTTTCTGGAACGTCGTTTGATGACGAGGGGGTGCGTTGGGAGATCGGTGTTTCCGGCCAGACAAGGGTTATCACTGAGGAAGGGGAGAGGGGAGGCGACGGAGAGTGAGCGCGCGGCGGCGTGGGTGTACGCGGCGGTACGTTAGCAGGCAGCGGGGGTGTCGGCGTACGCGGCGGTACGCGAGCAGGCAGCGGGGGTGTCGGCGTACGCGAGCAGGCAGCGGGGGTGTCGGCGTACGCGGCGGTGCGTTCGGGCTTAGCTGGGCGAAATTGCAGCACTGTTCTGCTACCTCGACCTCCCTTATGAGGTCGGACAACAGGTCGGTAACAGCCCGACGAATGATGCGGTTCTGACGATTCCGCTTGTGCTTGGCGGCAATCCGGGTTGTAGGCCGCGGCAAGGACGCGCCGATTGATTGATCCGACGCTACGGCCGAGGTCGATCGAGTTAATTATTATTTAGGACTGGTAATCGGGGTGATGGGACGGAGAAGTAGTGGTTGGGAGTCGCGGATTCGAATCAAGAGCCCTCGATCCACATGGTCATCCAGTGAACCAAGATTTCGAGACTCGGTCGCGAAGAAGGAGAGCGAGTCGCGGATTCGAATCAAGAGCTCTCGATCCACATGGTCGTCCAATGAACCAAGATTTCGAGACTCGGTCGCGAACGAGGAGAGTAAGTCGCGGGTTCGAATCAAGAGCCCTCGATCCACCTGGTTATCCAGTGAACCAAGATTTCGAGACTCGGTCGCGAACGAGGAGAGTAAGTCGCGGGTTCGAATCAAGAGCCCTCGATCCACCTGGTTATCCAGTGAACCAAGATTTCGAGACTCGGTCGCGAAGAAGGAGAGCGAGTCGCGGATTCGAATCAAGAGCTCTCGATCCACATGGTCGTCCAGTGAACCAAGATTTCGAGACTCGGTCGCGAACGAGGAGAGTAAGTCGCGGGTTCGAATCAAGAGCCCTCGATCCACCTGGTTATCCAGTGAACCAAGATTTCGAGACTCGGTCGCGAACGAGGAGAGTAAGTCGCGGGTTCGAATCAAGAGCCCTCGATCCACCTGGTTATCCAGTGAACCAAGATTTCAAGACTCGGTCGCGAAGGAGGAGGGAAGTAGTGAGAATCGTGGATAACCGATCCAGGAAATTAATATACGCGAGACGGGCGGAAACGAATTTAAAAGAAATAGAATTAAAGACTCACTGGTGTTAGGTTTTTTGCTGAAGGTGAAGGTCGGTTTCTGCTGAGGTTGCGGAGTCGCTCGGAAGGCTCGGAAGATGGTGTACAGCGTCACGTTGGCTCACGGCACTGAATTTAACTAGCACTGAGCGAGAACAATTTAAAGGTCGCGGAGCAAGACTGCTGAGACTGTTGCTGACGGAGAAGTAATCGAGCCTAAGCCCGAAATCGTGGGTTTATATACAGGAAAATTGAAGGGTGGGAGTGTCGGATTTGTGTTTACGGAGCGCTTTTCGTTTTTCCCAATATCGACGGGAAAGACGATCAGGCCATAGTTCTTAAATATTGACAATAGAATAGAGCGGAGTTTTCTGGGCCTTGGGCAATGAGTAAATAGGTTCGGCGCTCGAGCATCCAGATAACCGTTTAGATGTTTCGGCATCAGACAATTTGTTTCGGTTTTTTATCTATGATTGGCTGAGTTATGTTCTTCAAATATTGTCAATAGATGAAATAAAGCAGAGTTTTCTAGGCTTGGGCGATAAATTCGACGCCTGAGCGTTGAGATAATTGTTCAAGAGTGTTTTCGATTTTTCTCGAAGATCGGCTGAGTCGTGTTCTTCAAATATTGACAATAAATGAAATAGAGCGGAGTTTTCTAGGCTTGGGCGATAATGTCAATAAATTTGGTGCCCGAGCGTCCAGATAACTGCGCTCGCGATGCATATCAGTGTCGCAACGGCGCATCTTAATCTACGTTGCGCAACCTTGCCTTTGTCGACAGTGTAACAACGTCTTTGACATTGATACATGGTTTTTATTATTTGAAGATCACACGTCTTCTATTTGCTTTTGAGGGAAATACTGTGTCTGCTCGAGTAGCTTAATCCCACTGTCGACATGCGCCGGTTCTTTTCCTTAAAAGATAACGTTTCTCCAGAATGGAAGAAATCGTGGAGTCCGCAGGACGTAACATTATCATATTCTTTTTTTATATCTTGTTGTTTGTTAACATAGCAATTGCTGATAATAAATACTTTTATTTTAATTGATATGATATTTCGATATTAATTGATATCAATTTGTTCTCTAATTTTTTTTTAATAAATCTTATTGTCATGAATCGGCCCTTTCCTCCCGTTATTGCCCCTTTCCTTCATTCCCGTCATTTTATCCAATCCCTCGTCTCCCCAAAATGACTATCCGCCAACCAATCAGCTCACTGCGTAGCTTTGGGAGAAGCCAATCAGAACGCTCCGTTCTCGATTACTTCTTCTCTCGCGTGACCATGGTGAGTTATAACTACGGTTCGAAATTGCCGAGATGGTCATTTTCCACTTGGCACTCGCACAGATTACAAGAGATGGATGCTTTTGGTAAGATTATTGCATACTTTAACATTTTCATAGAAAAGAAATTGGATTTTATCAGAGAGCTGCCTACTGAAATTTTCAACATAATATTTAACATGTTGGACGACCAATCTCTACGGTCTGCGTCAAACGTTTCTTGGACATAGAGAGAAGTTTCTAAATTTGCACGAACACGCAGACAGGATACCAAATATATGATCAAGTATCGATCTGTCAAGTATAGTGCAAGAATTCAGTATGAAATAAATGAGTTTACTGGCTGTATCAATAAGATAGATTTGAATCGATCATATCGATCTTTAGGCATAAATGTCAAAAATAAGAGAATCAAGACATCAAGAACATGCGGTCGAAAGGGTATACGCTTTTGAGGTTCATTAGAATTGAAGACTAATTAGAAAAATTATTTTTTACCAAATAGTATTATCATATTCTTTTTTTATATCTTGTAGTTTGTTAACATAGTCATTGCTGATAATAAATATTTTCATTTTAATTGATATGAGTTTCGATATTAATTGATATCAATTTGTTCTCTATTTTTTTTTTAAATGAATCTTATTGGCATGAGCCGGCCCTTTCCTCTCGTTATTGCCCCTTTCATTCATTCCCGTCATTTTATGCAATCCCTCGTCTCCCCCAAAATGACTATTCGCCAACCAATCAGCTCACTGAGAAGCTATGGGAGAAGCCAATCAGAACGCTCCGTTCTCGATTACCCCTTCTCTCGCGTGACCATGGTGAGGTATAAATACGGTTCGGAACTGCCGAGATGGTCATTTTTCACTTGGCAGTCGCACAGATCAGGAGCGATGGAGGCTTTTGGAAAGATTATTGCATACTTTAACATTTTCATAGAAAAGAAATTGGATTTTATCAGAGAGCTGCCTACTGAAATTTCCAACATAATATTTAACATGTTGGACGACCAATCTCTACGGTCTGCGTCAAACGTTTCTTGGACATGGAGAGAAGTTTCTAAATTTGCACGAACACGCAGACAGGATACCAAATATATGATCAAGTATCGATCTGTCAAGTATAGTGCAAGAATTCAGTATGAAATAAATGAGTTTACTGGCGATATCAATAAGATAGATTTGAATCGATCATATCGATCTTTAGGCATAAATATCAAAAATAAGAGAATCAAGAAATCAAAAACATGCGGTCGAAAGGGTATACGCTTTTGAGGTTCAATAGAATTTAAGACTAATTAGACTAATTATTTTCTACCAAATAATATTATCATACTCTTTTTTTATATCTTGTAGTTTGTTAACATAGTCATTGCTGATAATAAATATTTTTATTTTAATTGATATGAGTTTCGATATTAATTGATATCAATTTGTTCTCTAATTTTTTTTTAATGAATCTTATTGGCATGAATCGGCCCTTTCCTCCCGTTATTGCCCCTTTCCTTCATTCCCGTCATTTTATCCAATCCCTCGTCTCGCCAAAATGACTATCCGCCAACCAATTAGCTCACTGCGTAGTTTTGGGAGAAGGCAATCAGAACGCTCCGTTCTCGATTACCACTTCTCTCGCGTGACCATGGTGAGTTATAACTACGTTCGAAACTGCCGAGATGGTCATTTTCCACTTGGCACTCGCACAGATTACAAGCGATGGAGGCTTTTGGTAAGATTATTGCATACTTTTAACATTTTTGTAGAAAAGAAATTGGATTTTATCAGAGATCTGTTTACTAAAATTTCCAACATAATATTTAACATGTTGGACGATCAATCTCCCCGGTCTGCGTCAAACGTTTCTCGGACATGGAGAGAAGTTTCTAAATTTGCACGAACACGCAGACAGGATACCAAATAAATGATCAAGTATCGATCTGTCGAGTACAGTGCAAGAATTCAGTATGAAATAAATGAGTTTACTGGCGATATCAATAAGATAGATTTGAATCGATCATATCGATCTTTAGGCATAAATGTCAAAAATAAGAGAATCAAGGCATCAAAAACATGCGGTCGAAAGGGTATACGCTTTTGAGGTTCAATAGAATTTAAGGGGATGCTAAAGTGACGGTCAAACTTGATCGAGGTCGGTAACGTAGAATACGGAATAAAAATGTCAAAATTTCGACATTTTTAATTCCGTTTCCTACATTATCGATCCTAGTTCAAGCAAAACACACATACATGGCACGCTTGTGCGTGCAATGTTGCCGCCTCGATTGTTTACGATACGAGGAGAACAGATATATGATCTTTCCTTTTTCCTCTCATTGTTGCAAAGATTCTCGATGTTGCCAAGATTCTCGATTATCCGAGACGGCTAAAGCGTCCGAATTTCCTTTTACCAGGCACTGCAGGGCCGCGCTACAAATCAGGGCCCTTCACCCTGATAATATTTTAATAAACATTAAAATCGCATATGATTTAACACAAATAATACCATACACATATAATACCATAATGACTATATTATATCTTATAAAAGAATATATTCCATAATTTGTATTAGACTTTGATGTATAGTACTAGTTTTGTCTTCAAGTGTGACTAAAACTATAGTACAAAATCATATTAATGTATGATTTTGAATATTGAGAACATTGAATGGGCCTCTCTAACGCCCATTCTTGTGAGAACGCAGCAAATAAATTTTTGTAATAACAAGTACCGTCATAAAAACAAGACGCTTCTGATTTTTATTACAGTCAGTACCGTCAAATAGATGCTTCTGTTCTTTATTATAAAAATCACATACCGTCAAAGTAGACGCTTTTAATTTTAGTTATATCATTTAAAATTGAGACAGAGAATCTTAGAAATTATGTAACGTTATTTCAAGATAACAATTTTGAATATTGAGAACAGTGAATGGGTCCCTCCAACGCCCATTCGCGTGAGAACGCAACCAATAAATTTTTTTCATCTCTCCGATTCAAATTTACAAATGTTTGTAATAACCAGTACCGTCAAAGAAACGCTTCTGATTTTTATAACAGCCATATCGTCAAATAGACGCTTCTGTTTTTTATTATAAAAGTCACATACCGTCAAAGTAGAAGCTTTTGATTCTAGTTATATCATTTAAAGTTGAGACAGAGAAACTTAGAAATTATGTAACGTTATTTCAAGATAACGATTTTAAATATTGAGAACAGTGAATGGGTTCCTCCAACGCCCATTCCCGTGAGAACGCAATTAATAAATTTTTTTCGTCTCTCCGATTCAAATTTACAAATGTTTATAATAACCAGTACTGTCATAAAAACAAGACGCTTCTGATTTTTATTACAGTCAGTCCCGTCAAATAGACGCTTCTATTCTTTATTATAAAAATCACATACCATCAAAGTAGAAGCTTTTGATTTTAGTTCTATCATTTAAAATTGAGACTGAGTATCTTAGAAATTATATTACGTTAATTCAAAATAACGATTTTGAATATTGAGAACAATGAATGGGCCCCTCCAACGCCCATTCTTGTGAGAACGCAACAAATAAATTTTTGTAACAAGTACTGTCATAAAAACAAGACGCTTCTGATTTTTATTACAGTCAGTCTCGTCAAATAGACGCTTCTATTCTTTATTATAAAAATCACATACCGTCAAAGTAGAAGCTTTTAATTTTAATTATATCATTTAAAATTGAGATTGAGTATCTTAGAAATTATGTTACGTTAATTCAAAATAACGATTTTGAATATTGAGAATAGTGAATGGGCTCCTCCAACGCCCATTCCCGTGAGAACGCAATTAATAAATTTTTTTTGTCTCTCCGATTCAAATTTACAAATGTTTATAATAACCAGTACTGTCATAAAAACGCTTCTGATTTTTATTACAGTCAGTACCGTCAAATAGACGCTTCTGATTTTTATTATAATCAGTACCGTCAGATCACAGATGCCTCTAATTTTTATGTACAGTATATAATCAAGCAGTTTTATATTTTTATTTTATGTACCATCAAAATAGACTTCTGATTTTTGTATATAATATATAATCGTGCAGGTTTATATATATCAATTTTATAAACTCAGTACCATCAAAACAGACGCTTCTGATTTTTATTTATAATATATAATCATGCAGTTTTATATATCAATTTTATATACTCAATACCGTCAAAATAGACGTTTCTGATTTTGATTGTACATACCATTAAAAATCGGGACTGAGAATCTTTGAAATTGTTGTTTCAAGATTCTAATTCTTGAGGCAAGACTTTATGCTTTACACTTTACACTACGTAACAATGCAATCTTGTCTAACCGTCACGATTATCACTAACTATCACGACATAGTTCGTCTCACTCGTCGTGAGACACGGTACGAGTACACGACTACGCTCCAAAATGCACGGAGCGAACAGGAATTCGTGATTCACGCGCTTTGACAGTTCGGCCGACTTCTTTCTGTTTATGTTTTGACTGCGAGCGTATTCTCACGCACTCGGGTTGTATGTAGTAGTGTGTATGTGTGAATCTTCCTTGTGCTAAGTTACTAACACAAGGAAGTGTCACACCGACACGCCAATGCCATCTTTTCGAAAATTCTGGAACTACTGTCCTATGTAATAATTGCTCTGCTTACCGTTCTGCGTATGTATATATGCAATTTGCAACGTGCAATAGTAGAGTAGTGTTAATTTTTTTTGTTAGACTTTCAATCATCATTTTAAATGTTTAGTATTGTTTGTGCATGTAATCCGCATGGTGAGAGCATTTCATTTCGTGCATACAAGAGATAAAACCTTTACATCAAGAGGAAACTAACCTCAGGTGACAGCTGTATGAGTCGAGGTAAATAAAATTTTTAACTTCTTTTCGATTTCCTCGTGAAATTGATCGCCACACTATTTATTTTTGTGCGTATTTTAATTGTACTAAAGCATTTTGCAATCTGAGAAGTCATCTCAAAGATTTTCACATCACTACTTTGTGTCGGTAATTCCCGTCACTTTAGCATCCCCTTAAGACTAATTAGACTAATTATTTTTTACCAAATAGTATTATCATATTCTTTTTTTATATCTTGTAGTTTGTTAACATAGTCATTGCTGATAATAAATATTTTCATTTTAATTGATATGAGTTTCGATATTAATTGATATCAATTTGTCCTCTATTTTTTTTTTAAATGAACCTTATTGGCATGAGCCGGCCCTTTCCTCCCGTTATTGCCCCTTTCATTCATTCCCGTCATTTTATGCAGTCCCTCGTCTCCCCAAAATGACTATTCGCCAACCAATCAGCTCACTGAGAAGCTATGGGAGAAGCCAATCAGAACGCTCCGTTCTCGATTACCCCTTCTCTCGAGTGACCATGGTGAGGTATAAATACGGTTTGGAACTGCCGAGATGATCATTTTTCACTTGGCAGTCGCACAGATCAGGAGCGATGGAGGCTTTTGGAAAGATTATTGCATACTTTAACATTTTCATAGAAAAGAAATTGGATTTTATCAGAGAGCTGCCTACTGAAATTTCCAACATAATATTTAACATGTTGGACGACCAATCTCTACGGTCTGCGTCAAACGTTTCTTGGACATGGAGAGAAGTTTCTAAATTTGCACGAACACGCAGACAGGATACCAAATATATGATCAAGTATCGATCTGTCAAGTATAGTGCAAGAATTCAGTATGAAATAAATGAGTTTACTGGCTGTATCAATAAGATAGATTTGAATCGATCATATCGATCTTTAGGCATAAATGTCAAAAATAAGAGAATCAAGACATCAAGAACATGCGGTCGAAAGGGTATACGCTTTTGAGGTTCATTAGAATTGAAGACTAATTAGAAAAATTATTTTTTACCAAATAGTATTATCATATTCTTTTTTTATATCTTGTAGTTTGTTAACATAGTCATTGCTGATAATAAATATTTTCATTTTAATTGATATGAGTTTCGATATTAATTGATATCAATTTGTTCTCTATTTTTTTTTTAAATGAATCTTATTGGCATGAGCCGGCCCTTTCCTCTCGTTATTGCCCCTTTCATTCATTCCCGTCATTTTATGCAATCCCTCGTCTCCCCCAAAATGACTATTCGCCAACCAATCAGCTCACTGAGAAGCTATGGGAGAAGCCAATCAGAACGCTCCGTTCTCGATTACCCCTTCTCTCGCGTGACCATGGTGAGGTATAAATACGGTTCGGAACTGCCGAGATGGTCATTTTTCACTTGGCAGTCGCACAGATCAGGAGCGATGGAGGCTTTTGGAAAGATTATTGCATACTTTAACATTTTCATAGAAAAGAAATTGGATTTTATCAGAGAGCTGCCTACTGAAATTTCCAACATAATATTTAACATGTTGGACGACCAATCTCTACGGTCTGCGTCAAACGTTTCTTGGACATGGAGAGAAGTTTCTAAATTTGCACGAACACGCAGACAGGATACCAAATATATGATCAAGTATCGATCTGTCAAGTATAGTGCAAGAATTCAGTATGAAATAAATGAGTTTACTGGCGATATCAATAAGATAGATTTGAATCGATCATATCGATCTTTAGGCATAAATATCAAAAATAAGAGAATCAAGAAATCAAAAACATGCGGTCGAAAGGGTATACGCTTTTGAGGTTCAATAGAATTTAAGACTAATTAGACTAATTATTTTTTACCAAATAATATTATCATACTCTTTTTTTATATCTTGTAGTTTGTTAACATAGTCATTGCTGATAATAAATATTTTTATTTTAATTGATATGAGTTTCGATATTAATTGATATCAATTTGTTCTCTAATTTTTTTTTAATGAATCTTATTGGCATGAATCGGCCCTTTCCTCCCGTTATTGCCCCTTTCCTTCATTCCCGTCATTTTATCCAATCCCTCGTCTCGCCAAAATGACTATCCGCCAACCAATTAGCTCACTGCGTAGTTTTGGGAGAAGGCAATCAGAACGCTCCGTTCTCGATTACCACTTCTCTCGCGTGACCATGGTGAGTTATAACTACGTTCGAAACTGCCGAGATGGTCATTTTCCACTTGGCACTCGCACAGATTACAAGCGATGGAGGCTTTTGGTAAGATTATTGCATACTTTTAACATTTTTGTAGAAAAGAAATTGGATTTTATCAGAGATCTGTTTACTGAAATTTCCAACATAATATTTAACATGTTGGACGATCAATCTCCCCGGTCTGCGTCAAACGTTTCTCGGACATGGAGAGAAGTTTCTAAATTTGCACGAACACGCAGACAGGATACCAAATAAATGATCAAGTATCGATCTGTCGAGTACAGTGCAAGAATTCAGTATGAAATAAATGAGTTTACTGGCGATATCAATAAGATAGATTTGAATCGATCATATCGATCTTTAGGCATAAATGTCAAAAATAAGAGAATCAAGGCATCAAAAACATGCGGTCGAAAGTGTATACGTTTTTGAGGTTCAGAGAATTTAGAATTTTAGACTAATTAGACTAATTATTTTTTACCAAATACTATTATCACACTCTTTTTTTATATTCTGTAATTTGTTAACATAGTCATTGCTGATAATCAATATTTTTATTTTAATTGACATAAGTTTCCATATTAATTGATATCAACTTGTCTTCTATTTTTTTTTAATGAATCTTATTGGCATGAGCCGGCCCTTTCCTCCCGTTATTGCCCCTTTCCTTCCTTACAAACTGACCCGTCATTTCATCTTTCATATCAATGTATCCTGGTGGAATATACATTTTACAATCTATAATGCCAAATCTCAACGTGTTGTGTGGACAACAAATAGCTAATACTATGCAACGAGCATCATGTGTGTCATATCTCATAGGAGATCTGAGTATATTAAATCTGCTGACCATGACTCCAAATGCATTTTCAGCACATCGTCTCGCTCTAGATAATCTGCAATTATTCAATATAGAATAGAATTCAATTAATATTGATTAGTAAAAAAAATAGATATTATTTTACTTTTACTTACCTATAGTTGTAAATTCTCCTTTCCTTTTTGTTTACATATTGTTCCTTGGGATAAGGTATGAGCACACTTGTGGTCAGAGTAAAATCTTCATCCCCTGTGATTACGTAAGGAAAAGTTTGTTCAGTATCCGATAGAGGGCTTGGTGGAGATACATTAATATCATTTTTCTATAAATGATGTTTTAATGCACATTTGTTCCATATTCTTTTGTCAGATACTCGTCCATTTGTTCTCACATCAACGTATATAAATCTGAGTTGAGCATCCACAGGTTCCAAAAGCACAATACTGAATGTTTACTTGTAGTTATAATACCAGGAACTAGACTAAAGTGGAGGATCTATCTGACAATATTTACCATCCATGGCACTCAAGCAGTTCAGAAAATTCCATCTTTCCATTTAATCAATGGCTATTATGTTCCAACTTAAATCACTGTCGGGAAATTTAAGATGTTTTTCTTGCAAAATGGAAACAACAGCACGACAAGTATTCTTTATAATTCCAGATATTGTGCTTTGTTCAAGACGAAAACTATAAGATAATGACGCTTGACTTTCTCCTACAACAAATAATAAAATTGTAATATGATGAAAAAAGTTATAAAAATAAGCTTGCTTAAAATAAACTTGCTCAACAACCTGTTGCCATATGACGTAAGGTCATATCAAGTTTTTCTGCACTTGAAATACTTTCACGAAGATGTGTATCTTGTCTTTTACGAAGACAGAATCTGACAGAACAAAAACTTAGCATTAGTTACTGATTAGAAATTTATTTAACGAATACATTTTTATATTCTGTTGATTGTAACTTATACACAAAAGAAATGATGATTTCATATTTACTTGCGACACTTGTCTGGATCTTTTAATTGTAACTCCAAAAAAAGATTGGAATAATAACCTTTCTCTGCCCTTCTAGCTATTCATGATATTAATCCACATTCTTTTTTTAGAAAATACTTTTTTTCGCACTGTAAAACATGTATGTTGTAAAACATTTATGCATCTCTGGCAGAACGCAAACATAATCCAATCGTAAACGCAAACGTAAACGCAAACGCAGATGTAGACGTTTGCATTTTGTCAGATTCATAAATGTTTTACAACATACATGAAGAAAGGAAAATTTATAATTGTGAGATAATCTATATTTTATAAAAGTTGGATGGATGCAGAAAGAAAAAAAAATCTGTGCTATTCTAATGTTTTTAATTTTGAAGTCGCAGTATGAAAAAAAAAGTATTTTTTAAAAAAAGAATGTGGATTAAACCATGGATAGCTAGAAGGGCAGAAAAAGGTTATTATATGCAATCTTTTTTTGAAGTTACAATTAGAAGATCCAGACAAGTATCGCAGGTAAATATGAAATCATCGTTTTTTTTGTGTATAAGTTACAATCAACAGAATACAAAAATGTAATCATTAAATAATAATTTCTAATCATTTTCAGTAATTAATACTAAGTTTTTTGTTCTGTCAGATGTCTTCGTATGACTTCAGATATGTTTGAAAAACTTGTTGAAAAATTGGACCCGTTAATTAAAAGACAAGATACACACCTTCGTAAAAGTATCTCAAGTGCAGAAAGACTTGCTGTGACATTACGTCATTTGGCAACAGGTTGTTGAACAAGTTTATTTTAAGCAAGCTATATTTTTATAACTTATTTTCCATCATATAATAATTATATTACTTGTTATAGGTGAAAGTCAAAAGTCTTTATCATATAGTTTTCGTCTTGGACAAAGCACAATATCAGGAATTATAAAGGATACTTGTCGTGCTCTTATTTCCATTTTGCAAGAAGAACATCTGAAATTTCCCGACAATGAATTAAGTTGGAAAGTAATTGCGAATGATTACATGGAAAGATGGAATTTTCCGAACTGTTTGAGTGCCATGGATGGTAAACATTGTCGGATAGATCCTCCACTTCAGTTTGGTTCCTCATATTATAACTACAAGGAAACATTCAGCATAGTGCTTTTGGGACTTGTGAATGCTCAACTAAGATTTATATACGTCGATGTGGGAACAAATGGACGAGTATCTGACAAAGGCATATGGAACAAATGTGCATTAAAACATCATTTTCAAAAAATGATATTATTAGGTGTACAAATTAATTCTCGGCCTTTTTTGACCAACTTTGACATTTATTTATAAAAACATTATTACCAACTCAATCTTCAAAGTAATCCCCTTCGCTTTTTATGCATTTCTTCCATCTCTCAGGCAATTGTTGGATTCCAGATCGGAAAAATGATGGTGGTTTTAATTTAATCATCGAGACTTTTTTCGACCTGTTCAATTGACTTGAACTGAGAATCAGTTAGGTGGTGTTGTAGAGATCGAAATAAGTGGTAGTCCGAAAGGGCCAAGTCCGGAGAATACGTCGCATGAGGGAGAATTTCCCAGCCTAAATTTGAGATGGTTTCCAAAGTCTTTTTTGCTGAATGCGGCCGGGCATTATTCTGCAGCAGTATCACCGTCCTTCTCCCACTGCCAGTAAATGGTCTTTTTTCTTCAAGTGCGTCATTCACACGGATCAGTTGTTGTTGGTAAAGCTCAGAAGTGACGGTCTGACCAGGTCGGAGCATCTTGTAATGTATCACTCCTTTTTGATCCCACCAAGTGCATAGCAACACCTTTTTTGCATGGATGTTTGGTTTTGCGATATTCGTTGATGGCTCACCTGAACGGACCCATGATTTTCGCCTCTTAGGATTATCGTACAATATTCATTTTTCATCACAAGTAACAATTTTATGCAAAAAATTCTTTCTCTTGAATCTGGAGAACAAAGAGAGAGCAGTATCGTGGCGTCTGCTTTTGTTCTCAGGAGTGAGCTCGTGAGGGACCCACCGGGACTCCTTGCGAATCCTCCCCAGCTTTTTTAGACGATAGGAAATGTCTTGCTGTGTCACTCCAACTGCATTTGCAAGATTCAGTTGAGTTTGGCAAGAATTATCGTCCAAAATTTGCTCTAACTCCTCGTCTTCCATTCTTTTTGGTTGACCAGGGCGTTCACTATCCTGAAGGTTAAAATTTCCCTTTCGAAATTGTTGGAACCATTTTTTACACGTGCTGTATGATACAGCTTTTTCACCCAAAGCCGAACAAATCATTTCTTTCGCTTCAGACGCGATTTTTTTAAGTTGAAACGCGAAAAGAAGGCAGTGCCTTAAATGTTGCTTTTCGAACAACATCGCGTTTGCAACTGATTTTACAAATTATGTTCACAGTAGGATCAAGTATTATACCTCGTTTTAAAGCTAATAGATGACGCTCTAAAATAACAACATGGCGGAAATAAAATTCCACTTTGAGTAGATTCTGTAATCGATGAAAGGTAAGGGCCGAAAATTAATTTATACACCTAATAATATATCTCCACCAAACCCCCTACCGGATACTGAACAAACTTTTCCTTACGTAATCATAGGGGATGAAGGTTTTACTCTGACCACAAGTGTGCTCATACCTTATCCCAAGGAACAATATGTAAACAAAAAGGAAAGGAGAATTTACAACAATAGGTAAATAAAAGTAAAATAATGTGGGATGCGACACTAGATAAAGCTTAATATATATCCTTAGTGAGTAAGTTGCGTGCCGGTTACCGAGAGGACGAAACTAGCATAAATGTGTGCCGAATTTATTTGGTAAGCTCGGCAGAAGCTCGTAATCCAGCAAACTGGACACTTCTCGTACATCCGGGAATAAAAATTCCTACAAAATTGGGGGCTCGTCGGATAAAGGATCAAGAAAGACGAAAGAAGAGACGTTACGAAGGAGACAAAAAGAGGACGCCGAGACGAGGAAGACGTTGTGACGAAAAGACGAGGAAGACGCTGTGACGAAAGGACAAGAAAGACGCTGTGACGAAAGGACGAGAAAGACGCTGTGACGAAAAGAAAGGTGAAAGAATACGTTATGACGAAGGAGACGAGAAGAAGACGCCGAGACGAAGGAAGACGCTGTGACGAGGAGACGAGAGAAGACGTGACGAGAAGATAAGAAAAGTGTTGTGTCGAAAAGACGAAATAACGAGTGAGCGCTTTTGGTGTATACTAGAAATTACTGCGAGGCGAAAGTATCGGACAATGAAGATCGAAAAGACTTGACGAGCAGTGAGAACAGCAACATATAGATACATTCTCGAAAATAGTGATTAGTGCGAAATCAAGTGGCGGGAAATAATTCGGAAATATCCGTCATTGTAGCGAACCATCGTAAACAGCGGGGCAGTGCGCGGAGACAATCGTTATAGAGTGCGCTAATACACGTCCAGCCATATTTAATTACTTCGAACACAATCGAGTGTTATCGAGTGAGATCGACTAAGCGTTCTCGAGCAAGCGCATTCTAGTGACAAGATGGAAAACCTTGCGCAAATCGAGTCCATAAGGCAGAAAATAAAGACAGCAGTGAGGGCACTACACAAATTCATCTTCGAAGAGGATGGAGACCGTAGAAACAGACAACGGCTTAGAGAATTTCAAGGCTTTAAATTTCGTGAAGGAGCAGCGGAATACGTAAACAAACTCGAATACGTACAAAGGTTAACGATTGGTGACTTAATATCCTGCTGCAATCTTCTCTGGCTAGAATACGATGGCAATAAGGAAGAATTAATAGCTCGAATATGCAAAAGTTTAATTGACTTAAATTCACTAGTGCCTGTGCTTAATCCTGAGGATGTGGAAGAAGAAAATGAAAAAGTGGACGAAATAAACAAAGAAGAAAATGGAGGAGAAGAAGATGAAGAAAATGACGGAGTGAAAGTGGAAGGCAGAGCAGAGTTCCAATGTGTAGCAGAACAAATATGAAGTTTACAATGAACTACAAAGATGTGGAAGCGTTAATTAGACAATTTAATGGCAAAGACGCATATTCAGTTGAAAGATGGATAGCAGATTTTGAAGAAACGGCTGTTTTATTCAAGTGGACAGCATTACAAAAAGTGATATTCGCTAAAAGATCGTTGACGGGACTGGCTAAAATGCTTATAGAGAGTGAAGGTGTTATCAAAACGTGGCAAAAGGTGAAAACTGTTTTAGAAGATGAATTCGCAGATAAAATTAGCAGTGCTCAATTGCATGAGATGTTAGCTAAGCGAAAAATGAAGAAAGAAGAAACGGTGCAAGAATACTATTTTGTGATGAAGGAACTAGCATCACGTGGTAAAATAGAGCAAGAATCGCTTATCCAACGTGATTGACGGCATACAAGATGACACAAACAATAAACTAGTGTTATATGGAACCAAGAAAATAGAAGATTTCAAAGAAAAACTCAAAGTGTACGAGACTATCAATAAGAAGAATTCGGAGAAGACGAAGAGCAATAAAGACGAGTCAACAAAGAAAAAAGAAATGTGGAAGAAAACAACAGCGGCAAAGAAGACGGAGAGCAAGGAACCGGAAGCGGAAATAAGATGCTACAACTGCGGTACTAAAGGACACAAATCCAAGGAGTGCAAAAGTAAGGAATTGAGAAAAAAATGCTTCAGATGCCAGAAGTTCGGGCATACAGCTAATCAATGCAGCTCAACAGAGAAAAATAAAGTAGATAAGAAACAGTCCGTAGTAAATACAATCGCGTCGTCATTTTCAAATAAAATGTTAAAGGAAGTAACAGTAGATGACACACGTTTCAATGCTTTAGTCAATACCGGTAGTCAAGTCACTATCATGCATGAAGATATTTATCATAAAATTAAACCGCGTCAATTATTAGACATTACAATTTATTTAACGGATTTTGGTAAAAATGAGGTTAAATCTTTAGGTTGTTTTCAGATTATTTTGAAAATAGATAACGAAGAGTTTCCATGTTGTGCCGACTGAAGCAATGAACAATAGTATCATAATCGGTAATGATGTTTTAAGTATGACGGAAGTAATCATTAACGCGGATGGAATAACACTTTGCAAAACAACATCGAGCCTGTTTCTAAACCAAATTAGCGTAATAAACGAACAATCAATAAGTGTTGGAAATACAGTAAATCCAGAAATTCGCGAAGAAGTTGAATCGGCAGTGGTCGCGTACCAACCAAACAAATGTAAAACGACGAATGTAAACATGCGTATTATCCTCAAAGACGATAAGCCTGTTTTTCAGAAACCCCGTTGCTTACCGGACGCTGAGAGGCAAATAGTCGAGAAACAAATCGAAGATTAGCTTCTAGAAGGAATTATAGAACCGTGCACCTCCGAATACTCAAGCCCTTTAATCGTAATAAAGAAAAAAGATGGCTCACCCCGTGTATGCGTAGATTATCGGAAACTAAATCGTGTAGTAGAAAAAGACGGACATCCGTTACCAGTAATTGAAGATTTGCTAGACAAATTAAGAGACGCGCGTATGTCTAGCACAGTGTCTAGAATTAAAAAATGGATTTTTCCATGTAACAGTGGACGAACAAAGTCGAAAATATATCTTATTCGTTACGGCTAGCGGTCAATATCAATTTCGAAAAGTTCTTTTTGGATTATGCAACTCTCTGAGAGTTTTTCAATGATTCATAAATGCTGCTTTCTGGGAATTAATTAAACAAGATATCGTGTTACTTTATATAGATGATTTAGTAATACCCGCTGCAAATGAACGAGAGGCGTTAGATCGTTTACGATTAGTTTTAAAGACGACAAATGAATACGGGTTACAAATAAATATCAAAAAGTGCCAATTTCTCAAACGAACCATTGATTTCTTAGGTCATGTAATTGAAGAAGGAAAAATTTATCCATCAACGGAAAAAAGCAAAACAGTAGTCGATTATCCGGAGCCACGAGGATTGAAAGACGTTCAAGCATTTTTAGGTTTATCGGGGTACTTTCGAAAATTTATTCCAGGGTACTCACTCATCGCGAAATCTTTAAGCGATTTATTACGAAAAGATCAGCCATTTATTTTTGACGAAGCAGAAAGAAATGCTTTTAGACAATTGAAAGTAATGTTATCGCAAAATCCAGTATTTAAAATATATCATCCGAATCATATAACCGAGTTACATACTGACGCGAGTATAGACGGTTATGGTGCTGTTTTGATGCAACGATCCCCTGATGATGGTCTTACCCATCCGGTCTATTATATGAGCAGAAAGACCACGCGTGAGGAAAGAAATTATTCGAGTTACGAACTCGAAGTACTAGCGATAGTGCAAGCTATAAAGAAATTCCGCGTATACTTATTAGGGATTAAATTCAAAATATTAATTGATTGTGCAGCTTTTCAATGCACTATGAGCAAGAAAGAGTTAACTTCCCGTATTGCTAGATGGGCATTACTTTTAGAAGATTACGACTATGTGATCGAACATAGACCAGGAGTACGCATGAAACACGTTGACGCGTTAAGTCAACACCCAGTGATGACAATATCAATACATTCGATTCCGTTTCAGATAAAAAGACAACAAAATGAGGACAGTGAGATAAAGGCTATAATAGAGTTCCTGAAAAGCGGACCTTACGACAATTATCATATGCGTGAGAGAAACTTCTTTATAAATTCGAAGATGGCCAAGATCTGTTAGTGGTGCCTAAATCTTTGGAGACAGGTATTATCCAAGCTGTGCATGAAAAAGGGCATTTACCTGTAAAAAGAACCGAAGCAATAATTCGACAAGAGTATTGTATATCTAATTTAAAAAATAAGATCGAACGTTACATTAATGCATGTGTACCGTGTATATTGATAAATCGTAAAGAGGGTAAACAGGAAGGTTTTCTGCATGCTATACCGAAGCCTGATGTTCCGTTGCATACCTATCACGCCGACTATTTAGGATTTAGGACTCTTTAGATACGACTAGTAAGAGTTACAATCACATCTTAGCTCTCATAGATAGTTTTACGAAATTTGTTTGGTTATACCCTACCAAAAGCACGACTACTAAGAAAGTAATAAGCAAATTAGAATTACAAAAGCAAATCGTTGGAAATCCAGTGCAAATAGTGACGGACAGAGGTACCGCCTTTACCTCTCAAGATTTCAACGATTATTGTCAAACCGAAGGCATTAAACATTTATGTATAACGACAGGATTATCTAGGGCCAACGGCCAAATAGAGCGACTAAATAGAACTATTGTATCAATTCTTTCTAAGCTAGCGATCGACGACTCAACCAAGTGGTATCGTTACGTAGAAAAACTACAACGTATATTAAACTCAACGTACCATCGAAGTATAAACACGACGCCTTTTAAATTATTATTTGGCGTAGAGATGCGCAATAAAAATAACTTAGAGCTACGTGAATTAATTGAGCAGGAATGCCGAGCACATTTTCAAGAAGAGCGTGATCAGTCTAGAGCTAAAGCAAAAGAACAGATTTTAAAAGTTTAATCCGAAAATCGTAAAACATACAATCTCAGACGTAAAATATCAGCTAAATATAAAATGGGTGACTTAGTAGCCATTAAGCGAACACAACTCGGACCGGGTAGAAAATTGCGAGCAAAATACCTAGGCCCATATTCTATCGAAAAAGTCAAATTAAATGATACCTATGACGTAAAAAAGGTGGGAGAACACGACGGACCCATACACACTTCTACATGCGTCGAATATATGAAACTATGGGGTAAGACGGAATTTAAATCGTCTGACTGAATGTGAATTCCTATACTAATGAAAGCGATTATAACTGTTGTTCACCAATTAAATTCTATATTTAGTAATTGCGTTAGATTTAATAGAATTTACGATGATTTATGTTAATTTCTGTAAGAATTACAATAGAATTTACGATGATTTATGTTAATGTCTGTAAGAATTACAATAGAATTTACGATGATTTATGTTAATTTCAGTAAGAATTACAATAGAATTTACGATGATTTATGTTAATTTCTGTAAGAATTACAATAGAATTTACGATGATTTATGTTAATTTCTGTAAGAATTACAATAGAACTTATGATGATTTATGGTAATTGACATTAATTTTAAGTTGTGCTAATTTCTAATTATCTATATTATATGACCGAAATTTAGTTAATGACTTGTCATCCAGAACGGATAATTGTGCAGAATGGCCGAATGTGGGATGCGACACTAGATAAAGCTTAATATATATCCTTAGTGAGTAAGTTGCGTGCCGGTTACCGAGAGGGCGAAACTAGCATAAGTGCATGCCGAATTTATTTGATAACGGCAGAAGCTCATAATCCAGCAAACTGGACACTTCTCGTACATCCAGGAATAAAGATTCCTACAATAATATCTATTTTTTTTAATAAATCAATATTAATTGAATTCTATATTGAATAATTGCAGATTATCTAGAGCGAGACGATGTGTTGAAAATGCATTTGGAATCATTGTCAGCAGATTTAATATACTCAGATCTCCTATGAGATATGACCCAGATGATGCTCGTTGCATAATATTAGCAATTTGTTGTCTACACAACATGTTGAGATCCGACAGTATAGGTCGTAAAATTTATACTCCACCAGGATACATTGATATGAAAGATGAAATGACGGGTCAGTTACAATATGAAGATTGGCGAAACGATCAAGGACTAGGTTTATTAAGACTACAACATCAAGGAAGCGTCATGCTTCTACTGCAATAGAAACGAGAAACTTTGTGTCAATATTTTAATAATATCTGACAAATACCATAGCATGATCAGGCAGTCAGTGACGAACAAAAATTATTTTCATAGAACTCCTCTCTACCTTATATTTCACACGAATAAAATATATTAAACTAAACAGTGTTTACATTTTTTAACAAAAGAATCATTTTGTCTAATACAAACATAAACACATACATATAATATTATAAAGAAAATATCATATATATTAAAACTGGGACTGTAGTTTTAGTATTTCATTTTTACATAGTTTATGCTGATCAGGTGTCATTTCACGTAGTCTTGCCGCAATAAACAACCCTAATATAATCAGCAGAATCAATAGATACAAATAAGTTAAGCTGTACTGGAGTAATTGAATTTGGTTGGCACAAAGTTTTAATACTATTAAATGCTTCTTCCATAAAAGTATCAGACT